>BPLR01007034.1:0-69895 GCA_021605095.1 Caerostris extrusa | reverse complement strand
TTTATCATATCATAGTTATTAGAGTAATAATTTAATAAATCATATCTTAAAAATTTAATTTTTTTTTGTGCTTTTCATGCATCAAGTTAAAGAGGTTACGACAAATCACATTTTGAGGGTCAGCTAGAACTCCTTGTAATAATAATTGATTTGTTGTAATATTTTTTCATCTTCACAATTGCTAGAAAGGGAGGTGTGATTTTGTTAAAATTTCAGGATACAATATTAGTTTATGCAGAAAAAATGTTGCAATCTAAAGTTATAATCATATCATACTTTCAGAGTTGTCTTTTCAGCTAGCAGGAGTTATTCTGATGTTTAATTTCTTTATATTTTGTAGGAGAGGATAATATAATGGCGAACGTGAATGAATGTTGTATAAAATTCACTTTTCCACCACTCACTTTTGGTTCACTTAGATGCAATTGTTAGACAATAGTCTTATAGGATCAGTCGAAAAGTGAAAAAAAAGTCAAATTCTTTATATTTGAACAAAATTATGCTTATTAAAAATTCCGTATATCAACTTCCAATTGACTTCTTCTGCGATTATATCAATAGTTATGTCAACCCTCGCAAAGTTTAAGGATCTTGCTGTATTTATATATACTTAAAAATAATTTGAATAAAAAATGTCATTAATTTGATTTTGATGAAAATTCATCATTAAACAAAAGTAACATACGACGTGGAAATTTTATTAATTGTGAGCAGAAATGGCGTACTTTGCTTCTATTCACAAAAATAAACTTCATTGAAAATCTGATCCATACTCGAACTACTACGTCAACTACGTCAGAACAAAGACAATTTCGAACGTGTTCTGAAAGAAAAACGGCGCAAAATATCCTTTGATACAACAAACCACGTGCCAGGAGGCTTGGGGAGACAGTGACCAATAATAAAAACTAAAGGACATATAACAAAATATTGATGCTTACTTATTTATTAAAAAGCCACAAAAATTTATTAGTGTATTCTCAATTTTTTGAAGCAAAACTCTAAAAATTATTAGTTTAAATGTTTCATGTATTTTGATTTTCATGAGTTATTTTTTTTCTGTATTTTTGTCACAAATTAAATTACTCATCAGATTGATACATTTCTGAATGAAAAGAGGATTTCATCTATCAGTAATTATCTATCACCTTTAATTTGTTACTATACAAGACACCATAAGTATTCTATCTAGAAAACATTTAGCCTTATGCAATTGGTAGTAAAAGGTTTATCGAAATATATACTTCAGTAACATTTCTATATCTCACTCATGATAAGAGAAATTTACAACGGAAATTTATATTCTGCTATTAAATTACTTCTACTTAAACATCGACGATAATATTCTTAAATTATGATAACTACATCATTATTTTGCAAATTAACATTTATTTATCTACGGACACCATTTGGCGCAAATGAATTAAGACGGAAATGTCAAACTTTAACCGTTATGCCATTCATTAAAGGATGGCACGATTTAAATAATTCTAACAAGATTTATTTAAATATTCAGCTGGTTCTAGAGCCCGGCAATTAAGTCACGATTGAAAGTTCTCCAGGGAAACAGCCAGGTTTACGGCAATTATCTATTCTAAAAGTTGTTTGGAACTAAATATGGATCACTTTGCTATCTCGGTAGTTAGGTGTTCTGTCCTTTTATCCAATTTATATATATATATATATATATATATATATATATATATTTATATATATATATATATATATATGCATATATATATATATATATATATATATATATATATATATATATATATATATTGTATTTATGGCAATGTGCATAAAGCGTCTCGCAACCATATCAGTGCTGTCTGGAAGTATTTTTCCTAGATTTCTCCTATGCGACAGGCGATTCCAGGACAGTTAACACTAAATTAATCACCTGTCTGTAGTTTGTTGGTGGAAGAAGTGAAATACTAATCCCACAGACGTTCAACAATAATTATAATATAATACATCCTAATTTACGTAGACAGGGCCTGAATGGCCGAGTGGATAGCGCTCGCTCGGTACCACAGGTTTCCGGTTCAAGTCCCGGCGGTGCCATGGATGTTTGTAGTGGTTCGGAATGATGATCGGAATGATGACCCATATGATCGTAGAGCGTTGCGGGGGCATTGTTATTCCGCGTCCGTGGCTTACCTTCAAGTTACGTGCTCCCTGGGTAATGCAAAGTGAGTAACGTCTGTGCAGCGCTTGTCTTAAGGCATCCAATGCCAAGCTGTCTAAGTGTTTTCCAGCTGCATTAGAAAGAAAAAAATTACGTAGACCAGCGAAGAAAGGCACAAAATTTAAATTTGCCTGTTACTTTCGACGCAACTATTGTAACTATTAATGGATGACATTAAAATAGCGTCCAGATGAGAAAATGATACAAGCACGTAGTTCTCGCGAACCACTTATAAACCGCTTAGTTTCAATGTGGATGGAACTATGCGAGTGAGTTAACAGTCTGGCTCTGCTCCAACTAGGCTTGGTTTTCCTGCACATCAAAGGGATTTTTGGCGGACTCCATTTTCGCCCAGTTAACAATTCACTCGCAGACCATTACTCTCAGCGGGAGATAACGTACATTGTTTCTCGCGGCTAGACAGAGATACTCAGAGCGAGAATTACTTACTTGTCTCGTTTTCTTATCTGGACGCGACGTAATGATATTGCGTGTGGGTTTGGTTTGCATCTCTACAGTCATCTTGTGCGCACGAATGGACAATCAGATAGCTTTTCTGGTTACTCTTTCATACAAGGCGCAAAAGACGAGATTATATCCAACGACTGTCCGAGAATAATTTTTCTCTTGTTTTCCAACTTGTTGATATAAAGTAATTTGTGAAGTAAATTATTTTCCATAAATGTATTAATCAAAGTCAGACAACCATTTTTCGTCCATAAGAAACTTAAGATAAGGTAATAATAAGTAATATATTTCTGATAATTGTGATATACTGTAAGCATTGAAGACCATTATCAAGGGCTATTTTTTGTTTTAAAACTGGCGATTTTTAGAAGCTGGAGTTTAGACTGTTTAAATTGTTTAATATAAATTAATCAAAATTATTTATGTTAATTACGAAATCTAAAAAAATCAAGCTCAGCAACTCAGAAAGTGAAATTTTCAGTATATTTGCTGGTAATTAGTGAAGCAAAAAAAAAAAATAATAATAATAATAAAGCCCCTTTAAAATAAAAAAAGATAAAATAATTAAATTTCGTTATATAAATCATGGTTATACTGGCAACAGTTTCTAAATAATAAACTTACGTAATCTAGGCATCGTAATATTTCAGATAAGACTTCTCATTAAAATACTTAGCAAAGATAAAAAACACGTTATTGCTGATACTAGTTAGCTTTATTCATGGTAATGAATTTGGAAAAAAAAAATATACTATAAATTAAGCTACAGCAACAAAATTTTAATTAGTCATTTCTATACTCATTATCCAATAATCCTTTAAAAATAACGAGAGATTTAATTAAAAGCCTACAGAAAAAAAAAAAACCAATACTTTAGGAAAAATTCCTTTAATAACGTGCTTCCTCTGCAAAATTTAGGGCTTGTTTCAGTCCTTGAAGAAATCATAGAAAGCGAAGCCGTTTTATTTACTAAATTAAGATAAAACGCCTAATGAATTGATTTTTTTTTTTTGTGTGTGCACATCGCAATTTAAAGTGGACTGTTTTAGCTTAAAAGTGATTTAGTATTTTAAAAGAATCTTAACTAACGCTCATTTGAAAAAAAATTGTTGTTGTTATGTTTGCGGAAAGAAGCTCATTTTATTTTTGTGCTTTAATATCTCGCATAAAGTAATAAGCATACCATAGCACCGCATTCTCCATTTTAGATTGTTAATTTATAAAAATATGCAGGAAATATGTGCGTTCAAAAATTTTTTTCTAAAATTTAGTTCAGGAAATGGGAGTTTTTTTCAGTAACAATTAAGTTTTATTATGCAAAATGGAGGAAAAACTATTATGTAAAGAAAATAATTTTAATTTTAAAGAATATGAATCAAAAGGAGAGAGTTATTTTGAGATTATTAATATTCAACCATTAAATAACTGAGTTAAAAAAAAAAACTTTAATATTTTCTATTTCAAAATGAAAAATAACTCATAGAATTTTTCGAATAACGCTAATTATACTGCATGTCTTATATTAAATTATTTTTCTTAAATATATTGCAGAAAAAATTAATTTAAAATGCTAAAGTTCCTTTTGTTTCTATAATTGAAAAATTAAATTTATTGAGAATCAACTCTTCAAAATAAATATTTCACGCTAGATACACTTATAACAAATTATAAAACGTAAAATTTTAAGATATATTTAATTTATAACAGATAATTTATTATAAATTTATTTTTGCCAAATTTTTAAATGAAAGTGGTTTAAATTTATTTCAGTCCTCTTTTTATTTAAAGAAATATCCAAAATAACTATCCAACAAATTTGGCCTCATTGAAATCAACATAAAACACTTAAAAAGTTAGTATTTTTTTAAATGCAGGTCTGTTTAAGAACCATGAAAGGAATCAAAATTATAATATATCATCCATTGTTAGAGATTTAGAGTTCATCGTATGATATATCATTGCTTTTATGCTTTAAACGCGGCTGGCTTTGCTTAATTTGTAAAAACCAATAATGGAAATTAAATGTATACTGTAATAAGCAACTTGGTTGGAGCGGACATCAAGCAGTTTCTTGCCAACCTTTTGGGTACTAAAAACGATGGTGTCAAATGCCCATAAAATTGAGAAAAAAAAATTCGTAAAAACGATGTATTTGTTATTTTTAATTTTTTTTTTTGTGTGATTTCCAATTACAATCATAACGTTCTATTGTAAAATATAAAAAGATTTGGAATCAGGTCATTTAGTTGCACAGAATTTTGGCTCCTTCATAATCGAAGTCCAATAATAAAATCACTGGATTTGTACTAAAAAATGATTTTGTTTTTCAGATAAATACATTTTAAAAAAGAAAAATATTGTTTTAAATTGAATAGGGTTCAATATTTGTTTTTTTTTTTGAAGTCATTTGCTGATGATCGTTTAATGTATCATTAGTTAATTAGAAGAAAAATTGTTCTTTTTTCAATTCCTTCCATTAGCTCGCACTCTCCCTATGTATATCTTGTTCAAATTTTCAATCGTTAATAAAATACTTTTTATTCATCCACTCCAGTTCAAATATATTTTTTTAACTTGTAGTGGATGACACTTGATGTTAGTACAGTTTTTTTTTCAAATATTAATTCAGTAATTAAATTTAATTAAATTATTTTTAGTTTTTTTTTTTAGATTTAAGTTGCATATTGGTTGCAATAGATGGTGCCAGATAAACTAAAAAAAATGAATGAAAATGATTTATAAAGGACTCTCTGCAATATAGTGAAAAAAAGTAGGAATTGACTTACATTTTTTTTATATTACTTGTTCTTTAAATAGGACATATTTGTTGCAAATTTAAAAAGAATTACTGTTTTTGAATACCAGCAGCTTTGGCCAACTGTCAACATCATTTCCCATTAAAACGCAAATATTAACAAATCCAACGTCAACCAGGAAAAACAGGGAATTCCTGCAATCAGATTTTTCTATACAAATTTTTGATGAATTTCCTCTGATGGTCCGAACCCTCAAGTCCAATGAAGGCATTTTCCAGCTTACAGATATATTTTTCCCGGGAGCTCTTTGAGTTATTTTGCTTCACTGTATTGAATCTGTTTTTCAATTCCTTCTATTAGCTCACACTCTCCCTATATATATATATCGTGTTCAAATTTTCAATCGTTCATAAAATACTTTTTATTCATCCACTCCAGTTCAAAATATATATTTTTTTTAACTTGTAGTGGATGACATTCAGATGTTAATACAGTTTTTCAAATATTAATTCAGTAATTAAATTTAATTATTTATTTTTAGTTTATTTTAGATTTAAGTATCATATATCTATCAATAAATGGCGCCAGATAAACTTAAAAAAATGAATGAAAATTATTTATAAAGAACTTTCTGCAATAGAGTGAGAAAAAAAGTAGGAATTGACTTAAATTTTTTTTATATTACTTGTTTTTATAGTTTGGAAATCAAGAAATCTTCCTCCAGGCATATTGGTATTTTATTTATTAAAAAAAAACTTTATCAATTTAATATTATAAAAATATTGTTTAATTTTTCCTGTTATGAAGAAATAAGTATGCACGGATATATTTTTAGTTTTATCAAAACATATTAATCTGATGTTGATTATTTTGAAATGTAGTTTCCTTACTTAATTAAGTCAAAAATTATTAATTAATTATCCCATCAACAAGCGTTTTCATATATTTAATATTAAAAAACTCACTTCGGCATTGTCACTAAAATGACACCGAGAAATGCATCAACAAAGTTTAGTAACTCAGTTTAATCCACATCAAAGAGATTAAACATATTATTCTTTGAGATGAGGAAGGATTTAAATTTAATTATCCTGCCTTTGAAGTGAAGGGAGATTTTCGACACGAAATATTTTGTCAACAAACATTTCGCTGAGAATTCCTTCTTTTTTTTTCTTAACAGAATTTGTGAAATTCAGAAATTTGACACCATCTTTTCGAGAGAAAAGTTGTTTAAGTAACTGTTGGACTATTATATTACCAAGAAAGGAAGTAAGCTGTTTTGAAATACCACGTCAAGGAAATTATAAATTATTGTTTAGTTTTCTGTTTCTATAGACGAATCATGCTTATATAGGTATGATTTGCGAATGAACACAATTTAAAACAATAAAGAATAATAGTTAATAGTTCACAGGATTCAAATTAAATGTGTGAAAGTGTTTGAAACATTCCAACCAATCATTTTTGTTTGAAATGTTGAACCAATCATTTGTGGAAGTATATGAAATGTTGAACCAATCATTTGTGGAAGTATGTGAAATGTTGAACCAATCATTTGTTATGAAATGTTGAACCAATCATTTGTGGAAAAGATTCCAACCAATCATTTTTGGTTGAAATGTTGAACTAATCATTTATTGAGTTGTTTGAAACATTCCAACCAATCATTTTTGGTTGAAATGTTGAACCAATCATTTGTGGATGTGTTTGAAACATTCCAACCAAACATTTATGGTTGAAACACTGAATGACTTTTGTCGGTGTAATGGACTTAGAAATAAATGAATACTGATGAAATACTTGTGTATCTTGTATACATTTGTATCTTTTTTCCTGTCAATACATCTATTGAACTTTGAATTTCTTTCCACGTAGATATTTTAGGGTGATTTGTCCATTGAAGTGTTTCTAATTTTTCAACGAACAGAAGTTCACTGCTGCAAATATTATTTGCTGTTGTATAGAACTGTTGTATAGAACTTTCTTTCAACGTTCAGCGAGCTTGGAACGATGAGTGAGGGAACTTGTATGGAGTTAGAGGTGCATTGGACATACCGTTATCGGTGCTGCCATTTATTTATTTATTTTTTTGTTATTATTTTTTTAGCACATTTTTGTAAAATTGTTACCGTGACTTTCTCTCTTTTTGAAAAGGGAACATATTGGTATTCTGGAGCTCTGATTAGGAACAGATTCGATCACCTAACAGCTTGACGGTCTCAATATAAACGACACGTATGGTCACATTATATATATTGTAATTTTACTAATGAAAACATGAGTTCAAAATTTTCAATACGTTCTTACTACACTAACTCATATGTATTGTTATTTATGGGCACTTCAGCTGAATAAGTGTTATAAACTGATCATGCTCATACATTTACAGCAATCATTATCAAATTGTAGGGCATGACATCAAGAGCTAAAATAAACTGGTATGTTCCTACGATTTAAAATTAAACGCTTTAAGTTAATTAGATAATTAATAATAATTTTTTAATAAAATCATGATACAGCAATCATGGATTTGTGAGGATTTTTTAAAAATCCACACAAAAACTTAGAAGACAGTCAGAGTTAATAATAGACAATTAATATTAAATAAGAGTCATAATCACATTAGAAAAAACTGTATATGTCATGCGCTTGAAATAAAAAGGAGCGTAAAGGATACGAAAGCAGTATAAAAAGTCATATGACACAGACACATAGAAAACAGAACAGTAATAACATAAATATAATGGGTAACCGATAGAGGTAACTAACCGGTAAACAATAGAGAGTACATAAAATAACTTTTCCTGTTTGGAGGCATCTGCAACTTAAACTAATGAACAGAAAGAAACCAAATTTCAACTATATAGATAGATTATGGAAAGCCTGAGTAGAAAATTAAAAAAAAAAATAGTATCAAAAGTCACTGATATGACGGATTTTGAAGCTGTTGGAATCGAAAATAGCTTAATAATTACAATGAAGTCACGGAAAATAAAAATACTAAAAATTTCATTAATGTTCGAGTAATAAAAAATGACCATAATAGAAATGAATAAATAACGTTGATTAAATGAACATTAATCAACGTTAGTGTCTTCTACACTAAGTGCAATATTTTCCAACTTTTTCTGTGCACGAGGTATTATATAAAGTGTATGATATTCACAATTGTCAGTTTGGTTGTTTGTAACAATTCTTCTTTTCTCTTTCAATGAACACTTGCTTGTAACGCCACCAATATACACGGCAGAATTAAGGCATTCCTTCAAAACCAAAAGTCAAATGATGTGATGTACTAGTAATAAGGGGCTATTTCGTCAAAACATATTGGTTGATAACTTATCAACGTAAATTGTGTAAATGGCCAGGCGCTTAGGTGACAACAGTGCTGAAATCTTTTCTATCGATGACATTTGCTACTAAAGTATCCAAGCAGGAAAATTATTTTGAGGACACACAGTATAACCATTCTGAATTCAATCACACAGCGATGCTTTCAATTGCACCATAGACCTTGCACGAAAGGAATTCATCAGTTCAGTGTTGGAGAAATGAAGTATTTGGACCACACACAATTAACGTCTTTAATTAGGACTGCCGACCTACACACTCTCTTGCAACACAACAAAACTCTTGACTACACTCCCATATGCGATACTGATTCCTACCGAATTTCTCTATTTCCATCACATCCAAATTTGTGATCGGAGATCTGTAACACCGTGATCATGTGATCAAAATGTACCTTCTGATTAATTTAGAACAAAATTACCAAAGCTTCTAAAACTAAATTCTGTATCATTATATTCTTCACAGCAGTAATGTATGTCAGGCTGCTTTTTGTGTTTGTCTTCGATTAAATCCCTTGACAATATATATTGCAAACATTTACTTGTATAAGTTTATATTGTATTGTATATAAGTATATATATATATATGAATTGTATATACAAGTATAAGTATATATTAAATTGTATATGCAAAAAAAAATATGTTTTTCTAATGCATCTGGCAAGCACTTAGACAGTTGTCTTCGATTTCTTAAAGGCAAGCGCTGCAGCAACGTTACTTACTTAGCATTACCCCTTTTCAGCCCACCTGCTACTGCATTTCATTTTAAGAAAAGGAGGCTAAACGTGACAGTTTAATATTTTATTGATTTTTGTGCAGTAAGAAACTAAATAGTCATTATTAATCGTTACATTTTTATTCACGAATATATTAATTCAAAGCTGCATTTTATTTTTCAGAATTCTTTTCCAAACATTTTGGGAGAAACAAAAATGTTCTTATTTATAAAATAAATTGAATAAAACACAAAGTATTGCATTGAATAAAACTCATACAATAATATTTAAAAATTAAAATTTTAATTTCAATGGTCTATTTTACTTATAGCAACATCTTTGATGTAAAATATTTTTAAAATACTTAAATTTACAAAATTATTTGAGGAAACCGACTCTTTGTATTATGATCTTCTTCATTAAGAAATACTATAAGAATTAAAGTAATTTTTATACCCACAAGAAAAAACAGTAATTAGCACTAATTAAAGTGAGTATCCAATGACGCCATTCGAAAGCATTCCTTCTGTTTGCAGTCGCTTTCAATGTTCTTCCCAAATCCCAGTCAATACATTAATTAAATTTGGGGGCACCCTTAGCTCGTCATAGATTTCCCAACACGAAACACAAGCTGCAGCCTGATTAAAACTAAACAGACAATTCTCCGCTGAGCTAGTTGTTTTCTACTACTGAGGCTGCTGTTAATGACTAATTGAGAAAATGTTCATCATCATTATCAAATTGGCTGAAAGGAACTTTGCTATATATTTGGGAAGGATCATAGATTATTTTCTTTTTCTTATTTTGTTTTTATTTTTTAAATAAATATTCTAAGTTTATAATATAAATTTAGTATTTTATTAATTTAAATATTGTTATACAAATATGTAAATCAATATGTTTTCTAATGCCATAGATCAGGATAAGCAGATCACTTCTTATCCACTTTTTCTTGTGTCCTATATCCTCACATGTTCACTATATTTAAAGGAATAAAGTTTGTGATTATTTAAAAGATTTTTCTTTTTTTCCTGGAAGATTTAAACTTTGATTATGATTTAGATTTAGTTTAATAAAAAAGAAAGTAATTAAATGCTAAAAATGATTTATTTAATATTTTCCTTATTGCAAACTAGAATTGTACATCTTTTTTCAATGATATTCAAGTCTGTATGAAGATCTCTTTCTACTCCTTTTTATTATTTCTATTATATTTGTTGAAGATGAACATGTTCAGTTAACAGTTCAACTTAACATATATTTATTCATAAATGTGTTATTATTAATATTTATGCTGATAAGCATAAATATTAATATTTATGATTAATAAAACCATTTATTAATAATATTTATGCTGATAAGCAATTACATTTATACATAATTAATATATTATAACTGTGAATGAAAACCATTTAACTTATTTTTGACAATCGAACACAATAGTGAAATACATAAATTTCTTTATTTACTTTTATTATATTATATTATTTATCCATTTTTTTTTCCTTTCGTATAAATAACTAAATGTTAGATTTTTTTATTATTTTTCTCCCACAAGATGCAAAGAATGCGGCAGAAGCTCTTTAAAAATTTGTGCTTGCCAGCTACATATGATTCCTCTTTCAAATTGTTTAACCTTTATTGTCGGAAATTGTGGAAAGCTTTGTATTTCATGGAAATGTTTAGAATAAATTTTATTAAATCAATTTTGTGATTGTATCTCTATATCTAAAATTGGATTTGCTGATTAATAAGTTTGAATTTGTTGGTTCTTTATCAAAAGTTTAATCATGCTTGTTCTTCAAAAGAGACTACAAAGAATATACATTTTACCCAATATAGACAAAAATTTTATCAATAATAACATTTTTTTTTTTTTTTCTTTACGGATTAAAATAAAATTAAAAATTATTGCCTTTTTTTCCTCATTTCGATAAAAGTATTTATATTCAAGTTATGTGGCATTTTAACAATACTCGCTAAACACAGTGTTTATTCAATACCAAATTCAATTAACAAAAATTCAGGAAAATAGGTAAACATGGAGTCAAGAAGTTTCTTTTTAATAAAATAGTTAAAGCATGTATGTGCTTATTGTGTTTTTTCCGAAATATTGCTATTTATAAAGTAGCTGCAACAGTTATAGCGCAAAATCAATATTGAGAATTATATGCAATCATTTTTCTTGAATGTGAAAAAGCGATGATTCATCTTTGTCGCTCGGAATCCTACATGTCTGCTATCTGATATCGGTGACACCTGTTGGTTTCCTTGTCATCACTGGCGTTATATGAATCATTGATTGGTAAATGTCTAAAACTGCGAATGAATCGATTGAAAACAACACACATTAATTTACTGCAGTAAAATGCATATTTTAAGCGACTATTGCAGACTTTATATAAAAACTACGTTCTTTTAATTCGCAGCCTGTTGTATGCATATTAAAATGAAATGCATGCCATTTTTTGCAAAGTATTTAAAAAGTGTTAATAAAATGTTTCTGTGGAATATCGCTATTATATTCAAATTAAAACTGAATATATTTACTTTTGTTTAAAGTGTTTAGACTTTTAGTCTTATCTGATACGAAAGATAAAAATAGAATAAAGTAGACACCCTGCGCAAAGAATAAAGCATACCACCTGCAGATAATCACAAATAACTCAGTTAAATAAGGTGTGACATCCCTAGGTTGGGTGTTACTAGTTTAAATTCTAACTCTGCACCTGCCCTTTCACTTTTTTCTTTTTACTTTTTTTGAGGGAGACATTTGCTTTGTTGCTAGTTTTCTTTTCTAAATTGCATCTGTCTCAGTCATTGAAATGCATCGTTTATTCGAAATTGTGATACAGTCGGTAATTTGACATTATTTCCCTTTTAATTTATAAAGATTTTTTTGGACAAACAGTTACTGTTAACATTTCCCCAGTTTCTGACGTATGGGATTAGAGGCCACCTTGTGGCCAAAATAATAACCAACTTTCCAGCTCTACAATGCGTCTCCCAAAAAAAAATGGCAACATGCGTAATCAGATTCAAATCTGGAAAAGAACAGATCAGCACACATATAATTATCCACTAACCAAACTACGTGTTGAGTAATACTATCGTGTTATATCCAAGGATCTAAGTATCTGCTTTCGGAAAAAAATAGTTTGATAAAATGTCGTCTCTATGTAATCGAGCATTAACGAGGCTGTTTGGGAGAATATACAGGTCAGACAGCCATCCAAAGATATGCAACACAAATATATTGAACCAATAAAATACGTATGTCTCTTTTAATGATTTAACTGGATTAGTCTGTCTGTCTTCTGCCTGACCAATAATCTTCTGGAGTTACATTACACAAAATCTATACTCATCCGTGAATAGTACAAAAGTTCAATTTAACATTTTATTTCGTTGACGTGATATAAGTACCAAATTCTGGACTTATTGCATGCAGCCTTCCTTCGAGAAGCCAACTGCGTACTGTTCTGAATACTAGTTTTCCGTTGGTTGATCTCAAGTTATGATCCGAGACGGGTGGATGTTGCGGATGAATGCCTCTTTGTAATTAGTTGTAAATGATTGCCACCCGCGTACATTTAGCTATAGGTCTTCATTGATTTTATCTTCTAAAAGTTGATTATATTCTTAAAAGTCAATTCTACAGTCTACGAATTACAGAATCACATTCAATCCAATTTAGCACAAAGGTTTCAAAACTGGAAAAACTAGTAACTTATTTAATATATATCTATTTCTAACGATTATAGCTAATTCACCAAGTTTCACCCTGTCACCAAATTCATATTTAACAAAATATGGTATGATGTATGTAAATGTCTCAGGAAAAATAACAAGATCTTTAATCATAGTGCATGATAATTTTTTTTTTTCATTTTCATTGCAAGGTAATGAAAATCGTGAGTAAATACAATTTTGTTATAATTTTTGATTTTAAAAAACAATAAAATAATTAATTAATTTATAACTGAAAGTTACATGAATGTCCAACAAAATTAAAATTGCAAAAAATTACATTGTTCGACAATTAATTCGTGTGTATATACATCTGTAACATATATCAAACTGCGAAACAGAAATTCAACAAAAAATGCATCTCATTTCCGTAAATGAAGCGGAAGGTCTGACACCAGAATTGATGCTGACAATTCATAATACCTGTTTAATGCTGTAGTAGTGGACCGGACATATTTTATAAATACGCACATTTTGTAGTTTTTTGTTTTGTTCATATTTCTACAGTGTAGAGTATATTGTGTGCCATTATCCAATAATGCTTGTGACTTTTTTTTAAGTCGCTAGCAGGCCGACTAAATCAGAGTTTTGTGCTATTAATGAGCATTTACAAATGTCAGATTACACTATCATGTCCATTTAAACAATGAAATTCATAAAATAACAAAAAATGTATTTCTAGCACAACCAAGCTTTAAAATATTATCAACATTCATTGTGAGAATTATAATTTATAATTGCAGCTGTAATTATAAATTTATTTTATTGGAATTCGTTGAAACATTCCTTTTTTTGGCACATTTTACATTGCCAAAATGTACCCGACTAGGACATTTTTGTTGGCTACAGATTATCAAGACATATTCTACAAAATAATGTAATATAATAATCAAATGTATAATAATCTGTATTTATATAACAATATAATCTACAAAACAACATCGAAATAAACAAGGCATACCATATCTAGCTCATACAACATATGAGTCCTGTGTTTCAGTATTTTGCTTGATTATTATGAAGAATCAATTTTGAATATTTAAATATGAAGCAATATGTATTTATAAAAAAAAAAAAAAAAAAAGGAAACCTTAACCATTTTTATGTTCACAAATAAAACTTAGATTTCTCAAAAATATCTCTAACAGTCAGGAACTGGGGAACAAGATTCTAGATCAACTCTCTTTTCCCATACCTCTCCTGGTTGCAAGGTGAGCAGCTTCACCACCTTATACTAGTATCATACGGAAGCGTCCGTTATAGTCACTCCTTTCAGAAACGTGGAGACTGAATGGTGATTATGACAACGTCTTGTTTCGATAAAAGGCTGCTTAGTGAGAGTTTTTGGTGTGGAGCAGTTACATCTAAATTTTTCAACGAAGGCATCATACCTCATCATACCATCCTACATCATACCTCTGAAGGCTATTTGGGGCATAAACAATTGGAAGAGAATGTCTCTTTTAGAGTAATTTCTGCATAATACTGTATTTTTAATTTATAGGTAATTACTTTTTTTATTTGATTTATGTTATTCTGTAATATAAATGTTTTAAAACAATTGTTATATAATTTCCATTGCTTTTGTTATTAACGATGTTTTGATTTTATGGTTGCCAATAATTTAGTTTCATTTATATTTGGCGAAACATATCACAGTCTAATGATGAAGTACTTATCTTATAATAATAGAAAGTGAAACAGCAACAATCAAATTCTTTAAAATTAAAATATTTATTCTAGATATAAATTAAATCTGTCGCCATTAAGAAATTTATAATAGACACTCTTAAATTTTAACACGTTACTTTGCCATGTGTTTCCGCTAGAAGATGTCGAAAGAAATTATTTTAAAAATTAATTACGTTTAAATTATGTTGCAGTGCACTAAAGGGTAAATATTTGAAATAGTTTTGGTCCTTATTTCGTGACTTACACTGCCTCCAAGAGGACTGGAATTTCAGCATCGCAATTTTGAACTTTGTGTCCCGCATGCAGTTTGGCCGTGAGTTTTGAATAAGTAGGCAGATATTTAATTACTCCAAGTTAGAAACTGTTCGTTAATTTTATTTACTTTGGAATTAAAGTTACGAGCCAAATTGAAGAATACTAAGCGTTCAGTTCTAAATTGAAATACATCTCAAGTAAATAATCTTAAATACTTTGTTGACTTACTGATACAGAAATCACTGTTATTTAAACATTACGGAATTGAAACAGACACTCAAAGGTATAAAATACAATTAAATTAAAAAGAATTACAACAGTGTTTGAGAATTTAAATTGTAATTCATTAATTTGAAACATGTAATAATTGTGTGTAACAACATAGCTAACACGTAACATCAAATTTTACAATAAGAAATTTTGGAATGATAAATATGTATTCATTCTTCCCTTTTCATTATTGCACTATAGTCAACTTTTGCCTTCATACTTCGACATTAAACTTGCTATTGATTCAATCAATCTATATGGCTTGCCGTGAACATTATGATATCTACAAAGCTTGCAACTACACTACAGAGCATCACTTTCTTAATAATACTGAACATATTTTTCTTAACATCTTCTGAAAGATAATTATTTCCTGTCTGTGTTATATGCTTGAAAAATTTAAATATAACATATGTACACTGCATAAAAAAATAGAAGGACAGTGTTTTTTTGCCAATTAATATCTCTTATTATCTCCTAACTACCAGATATTTATGAGGATTTAGTTTAATGACCCTTTTCTTTTCATTTTAGGCAAAAATTAAACATCTACCACTAATATTAATAATAAAATTAGTATATATAATTTCCGATGCGTAAAAAGTAGAAAATATATTTAATTTAGTGAGTTGTTCTTTAGTTAAATAGTGATTTTGTACTTTGTTTTATCCTTTTCTGTCTAAAAAATCTAATTTGTTTAAAAGTTACGCTGTTTCTCCGTTCTCAGAAATGCCTAAAGGAATACCTTTGAACGATTTTCAAAAAGGCCACATTTCCGCATATCAAAATGATGGTAAAAGTGTCAGAGAGATTGCTCGATTGTTGCAGGTGAGCCCCAATACAGTTTCATCAGAAATCCTTATAAAAATGGAAAGAAAAAGAAGACTGGTAGACCGAAAAAGCTAACACCACGTAATGAAAGAAAACTTGTTCGTGTGCTTAAGAAGAACAAAGGAAGTGTTTCAAAGGCAAGAAATCAAGCAGGACTTAATAATGGGACGAAACAAACAGTTTACAACTATATTAAAAGATCTAAAAAATCCATCTTCGAAAAACGGAAACATCATCCTAAGTGGACACAAGCTCACATTGATAACCGTTTAGCGTGGGCTAAGGAGCACATGTCCTGGACTACAGAATGGACTTCTGTGATATTTTCCGATGAAAAAAATTTAACTTAAACGGTCCAGACGAATATCAGCACTACTGGCGTCTGGGGAATGAAGACGAATACTATTCAACACGACAAATGGGAGGAGGGAGTTTAATGGTTTGGTTGGCTGTTGGATACGGAGGAAGGACAAGTCTGGTTTTCTTAAATGGTAGGCAAAAACATACAGACTACATTCAAGTGCTGAATTCCGAGCTTCTTCCTTATGGCTCTGACTTGGGGGCTGAAGAGTGGAAGTTTCAGCAAGACGGAGCTTCCATTCACACCGCGACTGGAGTCAAAAATTGGTTCCTAAAAAATAATGTGGATGTTTTACCATGGCCAGCCAAAAGTCCTGACCTTAATATAGTGGAAAACGTCTGGGCAATGCTAGTTCGTCGAGTTTATGCTTATGGAAGGCAATTTGATTCTCTAACTCAGCTTCGAGAAGCATTAAATGACTCGTGGGACAATTTTTGTCAAACAGAAGTTCAATCTGTATACAATTCACTTCCAAACAGAATATTTGAAGTTACAAAGTCCAATGGGAAGAACATTCCTTATTAAAATCACTATTTTTCATTCATTATAATGGTGTCCTTCTACTTTTTTTACAAAGTTTCAAAAAAGAGAAACTATTTTTGTTGCCATTAATATTTTATGTTTGAATATCATAATTCTGATGTTAAAATTGTATTTTTAAATTATTTGTAAAATGTTTCTTATAAAAATTTTAGTAAAAATAAAATATTTTTTTGTTTACTGTTACAAAATTAAGTGTCCTTCTACTTTTTTTTTTACGTAGTGTATACATTTTGACAACATGAAATCGTGTTTTCAAAAGCTCTATCATATATTTCAGTGAATCCTAAAATTGGATTCAAAATATTCACAGTGTTTTTTCCACAGAATCTACTAATAATTTTCGTTTATAAACTAACTTATAAAGATATAATTGAACTATATTTCTACTACTAACTTAAACTATATTTCTCCCAGAAACGTTTAGTTTTATTATTTTTTCATACGGATATTCTCAACATTTCAGTTTTCTTTACAGCTACAGGTTCTATTGATTTTATTGTGCTACGACCCATCAAACGATATATTTTTGGA
Source organism: Caerostris extrusa (assembly GCA_021605095.1). Taxonomy (NCBI): domain Eukaryota; kingdom Metazoa; phylum Arthropoda; class Arachnida; order Araneae; family Araneidae; genus Caerostris; species Caerostris extrusa. The sequence goes on along the minus strand of BPLR01007034.1, from coordinate 52,180 downwards.
GTGATTTCAGACACATTGATTTTAGAATGATTACGAAACTAATGGACTTTAAATATATATAAAGCAAGATATTTGTCTATGGATATCCTAAAATTTTATAAACCATAACGCTTAGAAGATAAATTTATCTGGTATATCTTCAAAAGTCACGAAAATACTTTTATTAAATATTTTCTGTAATTATTAAAAAAACATTTCAATAATTATTAAAAAGACATTTATTTAGAGTAAAATTGCTTTTTAAAAATGATTTAAAATGATGTAAATAACTTATGATGTTTTTATGATGTAAAAAAATACAAGATTTTCATATTTTAGTTCTTAGAATTTATTTTTAGTTATTTTTTGCAAATTGAAAATTAAGTTACATATATAGTAAGTTCTTTTTTTAATTACTAAATAAAAGTTTTTTTCTTAAATTATTAATTGAATGTAATGTTAAATTAATGTAGCTCTGCAATAAAATTAGTTAGTCATATTAGAAGCACATCTTCGTCACGACGACAGTGATCTTTCCTTTCATTCGTTGTCTTAACATTTTCCCATCTTTTATAAGAACCTCATAATTTTCGTACTGGATATTTAGGATACAATAATTTCTTGCATTTTACATTTTTGAGCCATCTTTTCTCTCAGTATCACACTTTTTTTATATTGTTGTTTATTTTCTGTTGTTTTGTTCTGCGGAAAAGTTTCCGTTTGCCTTATAATGTCACTTTTTTATTATTTTGCTTGGGATAAGTTAGAAAATTCAAATATTGTCAGTTTTCTGATTCATGTGACGACTGACGAATATGAAAAGTTAACCTGGCGATTAAGTCCAGACGATTATAAGGTTCTAATGTGGGAAATAAATTAGTACTCTAGCATCCTCTTCTTGTAGACGGGCGGTACATCTAATTTCTGGAATACTAATAGGCTGTTAGTTATCATGGTTGCTGCTATTTATGATTCAATAAATGGCTCCCTTTCTTGGCATCTCTCTAAGGATTGACTTCGTCTCTGGGTGTAATGCTGATCATATAGGTACTGTACTAGCTTTATTGCAGAATTGTTTTCCACGGTGGCTCTGAAATATATTTAATTTTCAAGTGTTCTTCTCTCTAAATTTTCATTCGCTGGTGATGTCCTAATTTCGTCTTAACCAGATTGATTTAATGACCAGCATGGTATAAAAAGAAATGTGACTGGTTTTCACGTTAGTGAAATTTTTGATTCTAAAACAACCTGACAAAATCCTTTCCGTTTATGATCCAGAAAAGTTTGCATGCTATCGGTGGCGCAATACTATTAAAAATGGAAATAAGAGACCGATGTCAGTGAGATTTGCTCACTGTCTCGGACAAAAACTTTTTTCTTTTACCACCAAACCACTTTACTTTAAAATTAATATCCGATCATATAGATCATTGTACTTTGTCAAGGTATTGTTTGAGAATTTGACTTACTAAATGCTACTAAAAATAAAATTTCTGATCAGAGTTTAGCTCTATTTGTCAAATAATTTTCAATAAAGTATTTTACTTTAAAATGTTCTGCCTTGTTCTTTCTAAAATATTAAAGCTAGATATTAGAACTGTCATTTAGCAATTGTCATCTCCAATCCTTTGCGTTGTTTAAACTATCAGAAATACGAGCATTCCCAAGATGTTTCTCTTGGATTATAAGCATGCTCAATTATGCAATTACTGGTAGTTTTAATTTCATGCTGAACTTAAATGTGGGAAATGTTTCAACAGTTCCATCCATCAATTCCAAATCACTCTGTGTGGCAGCAAGAAAAGGAAATTTAAGATAATCTTCATTCAAGAGTCTTCAACAGAAAATTCATAAATAGACAAAGGTAAAAAAAGTCTATTTTAAGAATAGTTTGCTCTACATGCTTCATTATGACTGAAACAAATGTTACAGAAATTATATGTCCTCCACTAAAAAAACTTAAACCGTTAATTTCTGTACTGTCAAGTATACAGAATCTGTTTCCACTTTTAAACTTATTTCTGTGCCTTCGCCATCATCTCAAGCTGTACCTCACGAAACACAACCTATTGCCGAGAATTGAAAACAAAATTTTACAGGAAAATAACACAGGACTACTTATAAAAATAAACAGAATTCTAAACGTGCAGTACTTAATGGAAAACGTTTCACACAGCCACCTTCAACTCAGTCCGAATCTATAGTAATCCAAAATAATCTCAGCTATTGCTTCTACGTCAGCAGAGCGTTCCTTTCAAAATGGGATGTTGTGGAATATGAATAAACAGTAATGATTTCTGATTGATGTGTTTTAATTGAATTCAGTTACTATAATCGATTTTAAACTTTATGACATGTAAAATGTTTGGATATCAATACTACTTTATTGAATAACTATTTTTTACATTTGTACTGGAAATGGAATTTTAATTGTTTTTATTGATTCTACGATTCTAGAAACATAACTAATCGTTTCACACAGCTCTACCGAAACTTGCCTTTGCCCCATTAAACCCATGAAAATAATCCATACAAAACCATCTAGTATCAGTTAGGAATCCTCCTTTATTTTATATGTACTCTATCTTTATCTGTGTAAATGTAGCAAATTATTTGTAAATATTTAATTGAATCAAATAAACAATATTTCCGTATTTGTATTTAGAAATATTTTTAAGTTTAAAAGGAATTTGTGTGTGTGTGTGTGTTTGAGGGTTTTTTTTTTTTTTTTTTTTTTTCAAATATGGTCATAATTTTTTTGTGAATATGTTCTGTGTTGCTTTGCTTGATATTTCTTAGTAAAATTCTCATTCAAAGTTTCATTTCCGCTGGGTCATACATGTTAGTTCTTTATAAAATATCGGGGAACTTCGTTCTCTATTCATTGTGATCACCAATCTCCGGACTTTTCGCTTCATGAAGTATTTTAGTAAACGTTGAAAATAAAGCTTCGCCAATAATAGCGGTAAATGATACTTTATTCTAAAATAATAATGTTATCATATTCAGTTATAACACTATTGTTTTTGCTTTGCAATCTGTTTTTGAATCTCAATAGACATCGAGTTTTACTGATTTATGCTGCAAACATTTTTTTTAATTTCCAATGGCAGGCAACAAAAAGTAATAAAATAAAAAAGAAACAGAACACAAAGAACATGAAAACAACAACGAGAAACGAAAGAAATCACATAGTGACATGTTTAACCCATAAGGGCCCTAGCCTCCCAGTAACGATCATACACAGTAATGCTGCAAACATACCATCGACGATTGATGAGGTGAGGAGGGCTTTTAGGATCAGCAGCGTGTCGTATGGTTGGAAATAAAAAATATGCTATTTATATGCTGTTAATACAAAATAAACAAATGCCATGTGAATATTTATTTGTTGATAAATAAATGTGGATGGAGCGAGAATATGTTACCTAGTAAATGAACAGCGGAAAGGTAAGAAAAAAACACTGCGAAACACCTAAAAACAAATGATATGAAAAATTAAGAATTATATAAAAATTCAATTTAATTTCTCACGAACAGAAAAAAATGAATAATATCTAAATGAATAACATTTTAACATTGTTTCATAATCATAATTAAATTTATTAAAATCATGTTTGCATATTTCGATCCCTTTCAAATTTCCATAAATTGAATTTACAAACATTTATCCTTTGAATAGTATTATGTCTATTTCTCTCTATATGTAAACATTTTAATTAATCTCTTATAAGATAAGAGTTTATTTTTTAATTCATTCTGATGTCTTCTTTTTTAAGCGAATAAATTCTTTATAATTAATTACCAGCTTAATCAACATACATTCTTTAAAAAATAATGATCGTCGCTCCTTTCTCTAAGAATTAATTTTTTAATTTAATAAAACACAAAAGAAGTTGATAAAGAATTTAATATCGTATTAAAAGAACAATCAACAGAAGTACCTTTTCAAAAATAAATTATTGAACGTAATAATTAAATAAATGAAGAAGTGGATAAAAATAATTTTCTTTCACTTACAATATTATTCTCTGTTTGTGCGAAAGAATAACATTGATTTTTTCCATTAAGAGATAATGAAATTAATTTTTGTTTTTTTATTCGTATGAGTTTTAAAATTTTTTCTTCAAAGATTTATGTAATTAATCGTTTTTAAACAGTACCCTGCGATAATTAATTAGTTTGTTTTTACCGATTTTATGGGATTGTTTACAAAATGAAGTTGTTTTATTCGATGATGATTATTTCAACATTTTCCTGTAAAGAAGATTTAACTAATTTATGTTTTCTGAATTTGTTATTGAATTTTCATTTTCATACAAGATTAAAACTACGATTAATACAATTATTTTGTTACATCTAACGATATTTCAAATGAATATTTCATGTGTATTAAATTTTAGAGATTTACTAGCTGAAAAAAAAATTAAGGATGATAATTTAAGTAATAAAAGTGATAAAACAATTAACAAAGAAAAAGAATAAATATATTAATTAATAAAAAGATAAGTTTATGTAAAATTAATATAATTCATTTTTAATAAAAACCCTTTCAATTTTTTAAAATGTATATCAATTTAAACATTTTATGTTAAAACCATAAGGTCTATTAGTTAATTAAAATCTATAATCCTTTTTTGGCGAGCTAATGTAGATCAACCACAGCAATTATTAAAGTTCGTATTACACCAGAATGCAGTTATAAATATTAATAATAATAATAATAATGATCTTGCGTAAATTAAGACAGAAAAATATATTTGCAATTTAGATTTAATATTTCTTGTATAGCCTATAAAATAACTACAACTCAATATACGAGAATACGAACGTAGATTACGAACAGCTAACAAACATCCATGGCACCAACATGATTTGAACTTGGTACCATTGACTAGAGCGTTAACCAATTGGCCCTCAGGCTGCATGAAATAGGAGCATTGATAACAAAAAACTAAAACCATTGGGAGATACTTTTAGTATTGAATAATCGTTCCTCAATGGTACAACAGCCCCAAGGCCATCTGTCTACTGGCAGATTCCGAAACAAGAGATATTTTCTTTTTACAGGGAATGTTGTCAATCTATATCAAGCGCTCTACAATCATATTAGACTGGGACCTGCTATTTAAAGTGGGTTCCGTACACTAGATAGACATCCATGACACCGCAGTGACTCGAACTCCGCGGCACTTAACGCAGAGAGCTATTCACTCTGGCAGCAGGCCCTTTGAATAATTAAAGTAAGTTATATTTATGTAAGCATTATTTTTTAACATCGTTGTTTCAATATAGAGTTAAAATTGGGGCCTGATGACCGAGTGACTTGCACTCTAGAGCTCAGTGCTACAGGTTTCGAGTTCGAGTCTCTGCGGTGTCATGGATGTTTTTCGAATCCGCTTCGGTTTAAGCGGATTCCGAACCACTGCAAACATCCATGACACCGCAGACTCGAACTCGAAACCTGTAGCACCGAGCTCTAGAGTGCAAGTCACCCGGTTTAATACGGCTGTTGAGCCTTGGGAGTCATTTAAAACACGAAAATCTATCATCTCGTAATATGCCAGTAGGCAGACGGTCTTGGCCCACATTGGGACTGTTGCAATAATGATAATGATTATGACAGTTAAAATTGCTTATAGCTTAATATATTCACGTGCATTTTCCTTGTTAAATATTCAATTTAAACTCTACAGTGAGACACAGTATTTAAATGCGCCGCTAATTCAGTAAACCCCTGTAGATTTTGGCCTCAAATTTAAAATTACATGAATCTTAATTGCATTGCCTTTTGTTGCCGTTAGTTCATGCTCTTTTTGCAAATGCAAGATCGTGGTGAAATAGGATCATAAATGTTTAAATGCACTTCCATGAAACATGCTAAGAATTAAAAAAACAATATTTATTTCAAGTCTAGACACGTAAGATTAAATTGATCTCTTTTTTTTAAAATGTATATTCAAATTCTTTTGTAGAATCCTGATACAACTTTTTTAAACAGGGCAATAAAAGTATATTTTTTTCGCTGTTTCTTGTTTCGCACTGAAGTTTCGCAGCGATATGAAAGTTTTTATAGATACACCTAAAAAATTCTCACAATCTCTGAGTAGAGGCGTGATCGCAACTGTATGATGTTGGATGCCCGCTTCTAAATATAGAAATTCTGTCCGCTTTCCCGCTTTATGGCTTCCGCCTCCCTCTTCCCAACAGGTGTTTTATGGCGAAAATTTTCAGTCTCTACAAAAAGAACGCGTACATTTCTGGTAGTTATTGGGCGCATAAATTCCGTGCATGGGAAGTTATTTCACTTTATATTATATTTTTTCAAACGAGAAATACTCTCAAAAGTAAAGATAATTCTGTTGTTGTCATCTTTTTTATTTATTATTTCTTGAAAAGTTTTGTCTGTCGCTAATTTAAATTTGCAGATAAAATTATATTATGGTAGCTTGAGTGCAGGATTGCATAGGTTTGATACATTATTGATTACGAAACGAGGTTTGGTTTGTCGTTCTACGGTCATCTTGTGCACACGAGGGCCAAACAGACCGGGACCTACAGTTTAAAGGGGATTCTGAACCACTCACAAACATCCATGGCATTGCCAGGATTCAAACCTGGAGTCTGTTGTACTAAAGGCCAGAGCGCTAGCCAATATGCCATCAGGCCGCAAGTTGCATTAGAGACTTACATCGACATTTAGGCTATTCGGTGATATTTTACCTGATTTTCCCTCAATAAATAAATAAATAGTGGAAATGAACGAAATGAAAATGAACCAATGAAAAGAATACGCAAATCAGCCGCAATCAAAATTCAAGCCTGATATTTCACTGCATACTTTCTTCAAGACAGCAAGATTTTAAATTAATAAATAAAATATTTCATCATCTTTTATCAGTAGCATTGTAAACTATATTCTCTTATCATTAATTGAATATGTATGAAATTTGTAAAGCGTGCAAAATCAAAATGTTATTGTTGGTCAGTTTGTCCTAATTTCTTTTTAAATTAAATAAATTTATAGAAATGTTAAATCACTTTATTTTCTTTCACTTCAGTAAAAATATGTTTACTGTGTGTTACATAAATGCCGATAAACATAAAAACAGGTTTAAAAAGTATTCTAAAACAGCCACAACTAGCATAAAACTGAACAATAGCGATTTCAAATAGTTCCAAAGTTTGAAACAGTAGCGATTATTACATTAAGAAAAGAAAAAATAAGATATATAGTGCGACTAAACTTAGTAGTGAAAGGAACATAAAAAGAAAAGTTATAAAACTCTAATACTTCTTAAGAATTGGTGATGCAAAAAATGTAACAGGTGTGCATGATAATATTGATTTTGTTTAAGATTCAATATATCGCTCACAAATATTGGAAATTCTTACAAGGAGCCGTAGGTAAACTGCATAAAATAATGAAATAAAATCTTACTTTAATATCGATTGAAAGAACGTATTTTTCGCCATTTCTTTACTAAAATGTAGATTATTGGAAATGTTCTACAGTGAAAATGCTACAATTGAATGTTGTAATATAAATATTAAAAAAACACCGTCTATATAAAATATTATCATGTGTGAACATGATGTTGTCCTGGTTAGGTGTCCGTGTTGTTATCTGAAAATGAAAGTCAAGCAAATAACACTCCATTTAAAATTTTGGCGGAAAATGGTACTTTGGGCCCCTTAACTCTTGAAATGATTCAGTAATAACGTTAGTCTTAAGGAATTTTCTGGAGAATTTGGTTTTTGATTGAAGTGTTTTGTATGGTTTTGAATCACCTTTTTATGTCTTGACTTGGGATTTTAAACATTTGTGTATCCAATGGCTATAAGTACTCATAGTGCGTTGATCAATTCCTTCTTGAACTTTCACATTTATCACTTTTGGCATTTTCCGGTGCCTATTGAGCTGTATAGTGCTTGTTATTGTATTTAAAATACTTCATTCTTCATTTATGTCTACAATTTCAAACTTTAATATATTATTTTGGCTACTGAATGTGATAAGGTGTCTTGTAGAATTTGGATTACTTCATTCTTTATTTACGACGACATTCATTTTACTTTTGTATATTCTTTTAGAGATTCTTGTACAATTCATTCTTTATGAAGTTCTTCATCTATTCAATATTTCTATGATCCTGTGTCCATTAAATTTGATCATTCTTGTAGTATTTCAATCAATTTCTTCATATATCTCGTACATTATTAAACATTGGCATATTGCTGAGTTTATTCATCCGTTCTCGAATGTTCACACATGATAAGTTGATATTTGCCAAGCAGATTTCAGCATTTTTTTTATTTCCTACTAGTTTTAACCTAAACAATACAAAATGGCGTATAAATGATGGTATGACCAAATATGCTAGAAGGGTGGTTTGCAACTATTGCTTTAAAAGAAAGGAGAGTCTCATCGAAAACTGTTACTGTAAGAGCGAGCGTCACGTAATCGAGTAGTGGATTTTATATACCTGATGAAGATTTTTTTAATGTCTTCTACTATGAGATACACAAACGTGGGCATCTTGCCTTTAATATCCCTTCCGGAAGGCATGAATATAGCTTGTCAGCTTCTTATTTTTAGCGGATTACTATTAAAGGACTCTATTTGGGGCAAAATCTTCAGGTGCAAAAAAAAAAAATCTAACTATACCTCTTTCGGCCTGATGGAAAAGGGAGCAATTAGCGTGCTAAGATTAGAGTCCACCAAAGATTCTATTGCCATCACTGCTTTCAGAAAAGAAGGCATCCTGCCAGCTTATACAGGGCAGTTACCCTTAAAAGTCCTCCCGGAATGAAAAGTGAAACCCTCTTCGTGTGTTGCTGAAATGTTCGTGGCATGAATAAATGAAACATCACACCCCTGTGATATTTAATAAAACATATTTTTAAGTATTTTATCTTTTTATAAAATAATTTAATTTGTTTATTTTTAAAGGAATGTTATTTAAGATGTTAAGAAATGTATTTTCACAAAACTGTAATCAGTTTATTGCATAAAATATTCAATGTATTTTTTTATTCAAATTTAATTTATTTATACTGTGCACAAAATTAATTAAATTATTTAAAACAGTAATTAGAAAAAAATATATGTATGTTTAAAAAATTATTCATAAAAAATATTACGGCATGTAAAAAAAAAAAAAAAAACCCAAGCTTAATAATATGTTAAAAGAATGCAGAGAACGAAAAAGAGTTATTAAAAAAAAAAAAGTGGAATATTTTTTGTAGTAGTAAATTTTTGATGCGCTATATAACTAAAAAAGAAGATAAAGTATATGGATAAAAAGGATAAGTATTTGACGTTAATAAAATCTGAAGTTCTAAATAAATAAAATGTTTGCTGAAGATATTTCTGCCTGTCTCAAGTGGATATCATAGGCTTAGTATTATAGTATGATAGATTGGTTAGGTATGGAATTTTTCTTTAGGGTCATCTATTGGAAGACGAGTCTAAACCTCTCTTCTGTAGACAGATGATTTTTTATACATATATTGCCGGTGTAGTGTTTATACGTATAAAAGCGGGAATAATTTTAAAAATGGTAAATTCTAGGAAGATTTTCAAGGCATAAGGGATCTACATTTGAGTTTCGATAGGAGATCAGTAGGGACATTTAAACATTAAACACGTCGCATTTGAGACATTTAAATGCCGCAATAGCCGTATCGTTTGAAAGCTCAGACAATCAGTGTTTTCAGAAATACTACTACTACTACACCCCACTACATCATTGTGCCAAGAGCTGAGTTGCCCTATACAGTTTGGGAATGATGTGGGTGAGAAGAAGTCTGATCACTGTGTTATGGTCATATGAGACCGGGACCTAGGTACCGAGCGCTAGATACTCAGATCCTGGCAGAAGATTCAATGGTGATTGGGCCAATGAGCGTAAAAACTGGCTGGGTTTTGCTGGTTTTCTGCCATATGAGACGCAAATGCGGGAAGGCCAACTCCAAAATTCTTCCCGAAAGAACATATCTTCCTCTTTTACCCATTAATAGGTTGTTCGTATCAACATATCATACATAAATTTAACAAGAGCCCCACATATTTACCACAAAAATTAGAAAAATAATAAAATAATTAACGTGATTGTTAATTTTGCCATTTCTCCTATAAAAAGAAATTAAAAAAGAATAGAGAAATTAGATCATCATTATAAAGGAAAAATGATATACATACTTTATTAGTATAAAAAAAATTCAATTTCCTATTCCCAACTATTTTGATAGTGTAAAATTATGATATAAACCATCAGTAATATTTTTTTTGAAATCAACAACTATTTCTTTAAAAAAATTCTTGTTTGAGTTATTATATATACTTTTTTTTTCCAATATATTCTTAGAACTCTCCTGACATTTCGCTTAGTTCGCCTTCGCTGAAATGAAATTTGGATCAGGATTCTTGGACTTTGGGAATAGTTCAAAAGGAAAGGAATGCAATAACTAGAAATTTCACGAAGAAAAGAAATTCCGATCCAAATAAGAAAAGAACACTAGCACCATAGATATTTACATTTTAAACCTATATAGAATGATCTTGTGATTGTAAATAATTTCAATCTTTAGTAACAATTAACTTATAAATCGTAACAAGTCTAAATTTCTTATAAAGAAATAATATTGGATGATTATGATTTAAAGTCCAACTTTCAAAATGCTGCAAAAAAAGAACCACTCGTCACAATGAGTTTACATTTGTACTGAAGATATTTGTAGAAGGCGAAAGGTACGGTATCAAAAAAAAAAAGGTTCCAAAGTGCATTAATAGATGGCGCTGTAAGCGGCATAATGAAAGTGAATTCGGCTGCTAGTGATATTTTGAATCGAAATTACATTGGTTGTTTAGATTAATCACATGAGATTGTTTCTGTTTTTTAACAGAAAAATTGTCATTCAGAAGTGACATTGTTAGTAGAAAGCCCATCCACCAAGGCAAGGTCATACCAAATTGAATGGGTAAAATCGTTGACACTTTTCATGAAACTTTTTTGTTGCCGTACTATTTTCCCCTTCTTCAGTTCAAATTTGAACTCATTGTGACGAGTTGTTCTTATTTTACAGCATTTTTAAAAGTGGGACTTTTAATTATAATCACTCTGTATATATTTATTAATTATAAAAAAAAAATTGAAAAACCGATATATATCAATAATTACAAAATGTAAAAAGTAAACTATTAATAATTTTGAAACATAATGTCTTATTAAAACGTTATTACAATGAATAAGACTTAGAAAATTTGAATAAATTAAAACTTAAATTTTAGTTAGCCAAGTTAGAAAGTTCAGAAAAAGAATACTGTTATATTATCTAATATTAAATCATACGAAAACATCTCCTATCTCGAAATATGCCAGTAGCAGACGGCATCGACCCATCATGGGGTTGTTGCGAGAATGATGATGACGATGAAATATTATATCACAGTGAAATGTAGATTTCATTTATTTAATAAATCTTTCAAATGGGAAACAGCTATTGCTTATAAAATATTAGGCGATAAAACTACATAAACTTAGTTTAAATAGTTTTCAAAAAATTAAAATATTTATATATGAAGAATAAATCCATTTATTTTAAGAAAAGCTAATAAATATTAGTGATTTATAAGTTATTATTAAATAATAAAACAGAAATTTTTTCAAAAATGTACATTTTTTTTTTTTTTTGAAAATTCTAATTAAATAAAATGTACTACATTTAATTATTGAATGCTACATTACTAATTACATCTGCTAATTTAATAAATGAAATTATATGAACACAATATACAATTTAATCATGATCTAATCATTTTATTAACTAATCCGTTTGATTAGATTTATGAACTCGTTTTTCTCGTTAAATAAATGACTCGCTCCACAAAAGAAGAGCAATTATCATTACCAAGTTAACTGGCCAACCGATTTCCCATTAACTGCGACGGTTTCTTTGCGTTTTTCTTTTATAAGAGTTGTCGTCATTTTCTTTTATGAAGGCAAAACTCTCTTAGAAGTATTTATAGCCCCAAATTATGGAGTTCATGGCCCTCTTATTACGAGGTCCACTTAAACACATCTGAAGAATAAGTTTGGTAGCAAAAGGCTCCGAATGTTTGGCGCTAAAATAAGAAGTTCTTATCTTACGGGATGAGAGAAGTTGCGTGACTTAATTTGTGGTAAAAGGATTATTTGTTGTTTCTTAACTTAATGTGATTGTTGTGTTGTTGATAAATCTATTTGAAATATCACACAGAGGTTTTATTTTTTCATAGTTGTGATATATGCGTAATAATTAGTTTCATCGTTTTAAAAGTGTTGTTTTAAGAATAAATGCATATCACTATTAAAAAAATCATGGTTTCATTTTATTTTGATTGCAGTGAGTATTGATAGAGCTTTAGGTTTCCAAATTAGGAGAGTCTTCTTTTAAAAAGCAGAAGTGATGACAAATTTTTTCTAATGCAGCTGGCAAATATTTAGACAGTTATCTTTATGACTTAACAATGGCTGCACCGACGTTACTCATTCAGCACTACCCAGGTGGGCGCGTTGTTGAAGATATGCTACGGACACGAATAATGCTACCCCCGTAGCGTTCTCGATCCTATTCGACCGGGACCTACGCTTAAAGTGGATTCCGAACCAATATGAACATCCATGGCACCGCTGGGATTCTAACCTCTGAAACCTGTGGTACCGAGCACCACAGTGTTAGCCACTCGGCCATCCGACCCCGAAAAATAAAACTGAAAAATTGAACTGAATGCCAAACTTGAGCCAAACGAAAGCTTCGGTTTCTGTGGAGAGATGGCCAAAATAAATCTTTTTTTCAGGAAGGACTTTTCGTTGAACTGGGGGAGAAGGAAAAGAGTGCAAAGACCTAAGGGTATTCTTTTTAAAATTGTAGAAATTGACGTAATATGTAAAGTTGACAAGCTGAATCTTAAATTATTCTCGTGGTCAATGATATTAGATAATGACACTCGTTATGTGAAAACAAAAAAAAGCAACATTTTTTTTTTTTTTTAAAATATTTTCTTATTTTTCTTAATTTTATGAAAATGTCGAATTTTGAAGCTTTTTAATAAGACGACAATTTTACATTTTATTAATTAAAATCTAAATATTTGCAGTCTTAAATGATATTTTATGATGGAAACATTTACTCTTTCTTAGAAAAGCTAATTTTTTTTGTAATTTTTTTTGTATGTGCATATATATATATATATGTGAATGAGTAATTTATGTAAAAAATTGTTACATATTCATTTTATATCACCATGATCTTCTATTGATCTTATAATCATCATATTTTATTCATTTTTGTCGAAAATAATTGCTGTCTTTAATAACCGATACTTAATATAAAATATAAATATATTAAGATTATAAAAGAATTATTTAATTGGTAAGATAGTTTTAACGGATGTCTATTAATTACGTAATGAAGCAAAACTTAATATATAATAAATAAAATTAATTGTATGCCTTTTGATGGTTATTCTTTTAAGTATCACGCAATTTATGAATTTAACAGTTATTTACTATATTATTTTTTTAACAATCACAAAAAAGCAACAATTAAATTTTATGTTTTTAGTGAGTGTAATTAATTCAGCATAAACTTTGAGGATAAAAAATGCTTCGTCCATGTATGAATTTTGTTATCATTTCTTATTTAAGTCCATAATATGCCATTAAAAATGAATTACCATTTGTTAATAATTCGAACTTAGTTATATTTGAAATTAAAAATATTTCATAACATCAATTAATCAAGTCTTAATTTATTGAGCTAATTGATTAAACTTCGATTCTAATGTTATTTTTCCCAATGCGGCAATTGGATAAACATCTGCATTTCTAGTTATGAGCGATCTCATTAAAATTCCCCGGATTCATCTAGAGATAAACAAACCTGACTTACAAGCTACATAATTTCTTTAAAATTTAAAATAAACCTCCAATTATCTTAATCGTTCGCTGAGAAGATAAATAAAAATAATGATAATGATTAATGAGAAAGATATTAACAATTGATTTTATATATATAAATATATATATATATACATATCCTTAATTTCGCCTTTCTAGTCAAGAACTGTCTCAGTACTAATGGAATTTATTTTAAAAATCTATTAAACTCTGATAAATCTGGTGAATTTCTGTATTCAACTAGAGAATGGCCTACGGGTAAAGCACTTAACATTAGAAATATGAAATGATGTTTTAAAAGCCTGTCAAGTCTAGATAACTTTAAAAAAACAGATTCAAATCTTTCAATTTGGAAAGTGCGATTTTATGACATTTCCGTTAAATAGAAGTATTAACATCGACTTCAATATCATATATTTTGTAAGTTCTGAAACCATTTAGCCAAGCATACAATTTTCAAAGTATTCGAAAATCTTAGATTTCTGTAATCGTTAAAACTGAAAAAAATATAATTTAAAAAAATTACTTTTTTTAAAATGAAAGAAACTCTTTGCTATTAATAGAAGATAAATATTTTTTTTGCTTTTAAAAAAGATGAATAAAGAAATCGAATTAAAAATATTATTTCATATTTCCCAAAAACATTTCAACATTTTACAATGTCACAATGTAATTAAAAATTGTTTTCATTACTTACAACAAAATAATATTAATTAACATATTTTATCTTATTATTACGTTGATAAAAATATCGTTATATTGTTAGCATTATCACTTTATGCCCGACTCGTGGCTCAATGGCAATGTGCGCTGCTGGTGAGCATTAGGACTGAGGTGCAATCTGGCGGCTTTGTTGTAGACGCTGTTTCAGAAAACGAGGAGCCCCGATGGCGTTTGTGATGTTCAGCATTTTGCCTCGTGAGTCAGATTATCTGGTGGAAGATTTCCGGTTTTTCCCCTAACGATAAACAAATGCTGGGTAGTTTTCCTCCTAAAAATCCTCTCGGAAGGCACTGGTCTCCTTTTTCAGCGACATGGAATTAAGACAGACATTTGCCTATAGGTCCACGATCGTAAAATAAACTGCCATTTTCCCTCCATCCCTAAGTAAACAACTCAGGGGATGTCCGTGCCGCACTACAGGACACTGAAGATTAGATACAGTCTCAGAATCATCACTTTAGCGATAATTTAAAAATTGCTTTTAAATCACCTGAGATAATCGTTGTAAATTTGTTCAGAAGAAATGCTGCTAAAATAATATTTCATCTTATTTTATACCTCGTTTCATCTAATAGTTAATATTTAAATAATATAAAATTAACTTCAAATGTGGTCTAAAAAATAATTAGCTCACTTAAATTTTTTCATAGTACCACCTAAAAATACTTCTGAAAACTTTTCAATCAATTTTGACTCGACAGAAGTGATTGTCTTGAAAAAGATTAATTTAGAATCTGGAACTTTCTGACTCGCAGGGATAAAAAAAAAAAACAATTCAAAATGAAATGCAACTCAAAATCTCTGCTGAGATGAATTGAGTTGAGCAGCATTCCGTCCCATTGATTTCTAATCAGCAAGCAAAAGACTTGGAAGGAATTTGAATTCTTGAAAAAATCCCTTTTTTCCCTCTTATTTTAGTATTTCCCTGCCAGCTAAAAAAAATGATCCCCCGTGTCCCATACATTATTGTTTTGGACAGGCTCAGTAGAAGAATGCGCTTTATCACTTGCACACACATCAAATTCTTATTCATATTTTTTTCTTGGATTTTTTCCCTTTAAATTCCAATTACATACTTTTATTAATGTTTTCATGCGAGAATAAAATAAATTAATGGTTCATCTACAATTATATTATTAAATTTAAGTAAATATTAAGTGAAATACATATTTAAATCCATTTTATTTAATACATATATAATGCTTTTACATTTATATGTCAAACAAACTGCTATTTATTTCCTTGAAAATATTTAATTTTGAGACTTTTTTTTTCATGTAATAATTTTAAATAATTAGATATTTTGAACAAATAGCAGAAATATATCATGTAACTTTTGCAATTAATAATACATTTAATATTTACATAAAACATTTAATACATATATATTTTTTATTTTACCTAGTTAGTATTAAAAAATAAATTAATATAATTAATGAATTTCATAAGTAGAATCTTTTATTAATGTCAAATGTTAGTTGCATGAGATAAAAATATGTTGTTGTTTCCTATGGCTTTATTAGAACTTAGTGCATTCAAGTTCGACACTTATCGTAGAAACAAAAAGAACATATTAACAAATCACAATTACAAGACGAAAAACCAGACCTAGGGACCTTAAAAACGACCAAAAGGCCTTAAAGACAATTAAAAACATGTTAAATGTTCTAAGGATATAATTTTAAAAAAGCTGGAAGCACTCTAATAAAAGTCCGTGTGATAAGAACATGTTTTCTCTGGCCTTCCAGTAAATAGTACACAAATCACAATTCTGTTTAAATTAGAGTGAAGTCCCGAGCAAACAAGTAGAGGGGCTGAGATAAAAATATAATTTAATTATTTTATACACTTTCTTGTACCAGGTGACACCGTATATAGTTATTGCACGATTGGTTGACGATTTAACACCCATTGTTATGCATATTAGTCACTGTTTATAAATTTTGAAAAAATCATCGTAATTTTTTTTTTACATAAGCTCTTTGTACATCGATTTAGTAAATAAAATATAAGGCTTGTTGCAGTAACACATACGTAATAAATGTAATATTATTATGAAGTTTAAATTTCTAGAGAAATGGGTTTATATATTAATATCAAAATAAAAATTCCCTCATTTGATATAATAGTAGTTTCGTAGTAAATATTTTCAAAGACTAATGAGAAAACGAATTTTTAGTATCGCCAAAATCCCTTTCTCACGTAGTTCATAACTTAAAAACTGAATTTCCTAAAGGGAAAAGCTAAAATTAATCAAATGAAATAAAAAATAAATAAATAAAATTCAGATGATTTGGAACCCTTCTTGCTTAAGATGTCAGTAAAAAGTAAATTTACATATCCATTTTTATATGTAATATAAATATATTTTTATTTTGTAATTTACCATTTTAAATGTTTAATTTTATGTAAATAAAAAGTATTAAGTATTATATCTCAATTTCTGGAGGTTTTTTTTTTTGTTTATTTTAATTTTCATTCTTTATCACTTATTTTTATTTTTTAGCACCTTCTTTTTTATTACGACACTGCTAAAACATTCCAGTGTTGCTATTTAACGGCAAGAAGATTACGTTATCATCAAGCCGTCTTCGAATCGAAGCGGACTTTTACCGTATTTTAAATTTATTTATAACATACTTTTAATTATAGTTATTAAGGTATATTGTTACGTAATTCATAAGTATCTAATTCGCATATCATAATTTTTCCAACCTCTAAACGTTATGAGATCAAAACTATTCGTTTTTAGGATGGAATTATAAACTATCTTGGATAAAAAAAAATTTTGGAATACTATTTGAAAACGCTTAGGAATTAGGCACTTTTTGGCTGCATTTGTAGCCCTTTTGTATGACAGCAACATCTGTTCGCGAATTTTCCTCAAACTATTTGAAGCTTTCTATCTATACTGGGCTCTTCATGTCCATAATCCATTTTGCGCAATACAACAACTAAGTGTCGATACATCAGTCACCATCATCAATTCTCCAAAACAGGAAGGTGGCCGGCACTCCATCGGGCCTAATGATGCAAGATTATCCTCAGAGTAGCTCCCCAGAAGAAAAATGAGGCCTTCGCTTCCGTCGCGATATTTATGCACCCTCAAAGAGGAAGGGACAAAAGCCTTTGCTGTCCAACTCAATACAATTCAAACTGTTTGTGATATCTTTAGTTAAGTGAACTGGAACACACTAGTTGGAAAATGAAAAATGTAATTTGTTAAATTTTGTAAAATTTTTTTAACCTGATAAATGGAGTTTTGGGCATAGTAATGATCTTTCGAAATTGAAGACAATGCTTTTATCTTTGTATTTTAATTCCTATCCAAAAAAAAAAGGAGATTTATGTTTTATTACACTGAAAGGTCTTTTCATTATTAAATATCATATCATCTTTTATGATGTATTCATCTTACTTCATATAATAATAAAAAAATTATAATAAATGCTTTTGCAGTTCATTTTTTATTTATGTAGCTAAGTATTACCATATTAATAAGCAAACGTGTGTGTATATTAGCTACAATGAATGAATATGTGGTTTTCAAATGTAATGATATTTATCTAACAAACATTTAATTTATTCCTAGAAAAAAATGCAAATAAGACAGAAGACATAAGATTCAAACGGTATGTTACATCAATGAGGTAAGTGAATTAATATTTTTCCATTTTATACTTAAACAGAAGTTAATTATATAGAAAATCAGATTCGTTTTATATTTGTGCTTAACTTAAAAGCAAAACAATATCCTGTTGTGACACTAAAAGAGATTAACGATGAAAATTTTCTCAGTCTGAGTGCTTATCACGATAAAAATAATAAAAAATTCTATCATGCATATACAGATCGCAGTCGAATTTTAATAATGTAATATATTCAGGGGTAATAAAGCATTATTTATAGGAGTTTGCATAATATGATAATTTTAGTAAATGAGTAAACAAGTTTCTTAAAATAATAGCCATTAAAAAAAAAACAATTTTAAATTCAAAATCATGTAACTGCGATGCTGTCAGTTAATTATCAATTCAGACAATAAAGCTCAAGAATGATAACTTCCCTATTTGTGCATGTCTGCTATCTATTTTTCGATACTCCCAAAAATTAATTATTTAGACTCTGGGCTCTTCAAACCTGTTTCTGTATTATGGTGCGTGAATAACTAATAATAGTATTGTGTTTTACTTTACGCTTTTGTTAAGCCAAATAGCAATGACTAATACCACTAATTGTTGTTGCTATATTTGTGGTGACTATAAAATCCAAAAACAGCAAATAAATATTTCAAATTTTGAGAATTTGCTTAGATTTATAAATTAATGAAGCTAACATTAGTTAAATTGTTTGAATTAATTAAATTATTAAACTTTAGTTAAATTATTAAACATTAGTTAAATGATTAAAATTAACATTATTAAATTAATTAGTTAAATTAATTGTCATAATTTAATTTGTTAATAATTTAATCATTTTCAGTTAATTACAGCGTAATATGAAATCCCTTTATGAAAATTTCTTATGTGATAGAAAAACTTGGTTTTCATGTTTAGAATTAAAGTTACAAATAACATAACCGTTCATTACCATTAAAACAGTTTTAGAAAATTATTTATTTGTATAAATATAGACTTAATTAAAGCCTATGTTTATATAGCCTTAATGTCTTAAATCCTAATAATAATAATGTCTACTATCTTTTATGTCTCAAGGGCATTGTATATTTTTTATTTATTAATCACTCGATATATTTCCTTATTAAGGAAAAATTAAAATTAAAAAGAATGAATTAATGATAACTTGGAATCAACATTCATCCTTTTTTTTACTACACAACATTAACGGGCTCTTTCCTGCAGTAAAAAATGATCTATTACAAGAAAAATATTTGGAGATATGCCATAATTAATGATATAAGGATACATAGTTTTGGTCTCAATATTTTTAATCAAATTAACCATGATAATTAACGCAATGTAGGATAGCAATTTTCGTTGCTATGGCAACACTCTTACATTTCAGTAGTTAGACATTGTTTAAGAAAAATATGCCTTCATTCGCCTTTTCCTTGAAAAATATAATAAAACGAAAATTATTTTCTTTTAACTTACTTTAGCGTTTATTTTTTGTAATCATAAACTTTTGGCCACAAAATTGTTACTGTAAAACTAAAAAGAAATCCATAGGGGGAAAAAAAAACACAATAATGTTGGACTTTTATTATGCATAAAATTAAATTCTTCTGAATGTATAAAGTTAGACTTTCCCATCATACCGCAACAAAAAAAATACCCAACTCTTTTAAAATTATCTTATTTTTTTTTTTCTATTAAGAACAAACAAAAAAAAACCTTTCAGAGCTTAGAAAAAAATACATATTGTTCTTTCAGAAACTTTCCCAGCAGATTGGTATTTTGAAGAGAAAAAAAAAAAGCAGCATATATAATTACACTGCAACCAGAAACATTCCCCGGCAACTACAGTACACTTGATATCATGGGTGATTAAAACCCGAGTTCCAATAAAGCTGTCCCTGCACTGTCGTTTATATTTTTAATGAAACTCTCTCATACTTTAACGGAAAAGAGAAAACTGAAACTAGGGGTATCATATTTTTCTTTTGTTTATTAATTCTAGAAATAAAAACTTTCATATATAACAGAATAAACTTCGAAAATTAAAAAAAAAGGAAAAGAAAAAGAACATTTTTAATTCTAAACAATTAAAAAACAGAAGCCGTATTCTAAACAATTATATATAACAGAACAAATTTCGAAAATTAAAAATAAAAGGAAAAGAAAAAAATTTAATTCTAAACAATTATATAACAGAAGTCATATACTAAACAATTATATAACAGAAGTCATATACTAAACAATTATATAACATAAGTTATGTTCAAAACAATTATATGTAACAGACTTCGAAAATTTAAAAGGAAAAGAAAAAAAAAACATTTATAGTTCTAAACAATTAAAATGTTATAATTTTTCTTATAATTTGTATAACAGATATTAGTGTTATAATGCGGTTACAGTGCAAAAGTGAAAATATTTTTTATTGGTGAGTTTAATTTCAAAAAAAAAAAAAAAACTTGAATATAGATCTTAAAGAAAACTGTATCTAATATTTTCGAAAAAATAAATTTGCTTACCTCATTCAAACTGTATTTATAAATTATTTTAAGAGCTATAAGACTCAATGAAATAACTAATAAATCAATTTAAAAACGCCTACGTTTAATTTTCTTTTGTTACTGTGACTTTCGCTTGAGACTACTTAAAAAATTTTCCACGAATTAATCCATTAAGAACTAAGCCCTGAAGGAAATGATTATTTTTCCTTTATAAGAGTCTAAGGAAATAAAAGGGAAAATTAAAAAAATATATTTATGTTTACGACTGATTTAATAGAATAATTCCTAAGTCTAAAATATCGTCTAATCAGAAGGACTAATCATTGTAAAAAAATTATTTTGATAAACCAAATGTATACTTTTTTCTTCTTCTTATAATCAGGAAAGAGGCTTTTTATCACCCAGTAAGGGAAAAATTACAGAAAAAAACATGTGAATGAAAAATTTATCACAGAAAACAGAAGAAAAAAATGTTTTTATAACGTTACCTCAGGTTTTTCGCAACCTCAGGCTTAAATGGGTTAAGTAGAAATCCAAAAAGCTTGAAAAGAAGCTTAAAATTAAAAAATGGAAATAAAATTCTAGTATTAATACAGAATTTCAATAAGAAATACTTTAAAATTTGTCAAATTTATAATATTAATTTTTAACACAATTTATCATCACAGTTCACAGTTTATATATATTTTTGCCATTAGTTACATATTTTAGTACTGAAACAAGTATATGCCTTTTTTGTATCAGCCATAGTTTTGTATTGGGGATGGACACGATAAATCTTAAAACCGGAATATCTCTTCATTTGGCTAAATTAGATTGATGGTCAATCTGCAGATACCTTTCTTGGGCACCTTTTGCACCAAACTGTGATGGAAAAATGTGGGTTTAGTTGATCTTATTCCGAAGGGGTTTCATTTTGTTTGTCATTCTACGGGCATTTTAAGTACACTTTGGGATAGTTAGATCGTGACCTACAGTTTAACGTGGATTCTGAACCACTAACCGACATCCATGTAGCAATAGGATTCGAACCTGAAGACTGTGGTATCAATGGTCACTGCTCCGAAGTGAAAACTGGGTAACATTAAATCTGTTACATTCATAAGTTCTAGTGGCAAAAGTTTTGATGAAAGAATTTCAAAACAATTGTCCGACCCTAGTTACAAACCAGAGATAATATGCAAAAATTACCGTGAGAATTGACGCAGGTTCGATTCCCAACTGAAAACGGGAATTACAATAATTATTAAATATATATATATATTCAAAAGCAGCTTTCGTGTGGTGTACGAGTTTCTCACATCATCAGTCAAGTTGCCAGTTTTCACATTAAGAAAATCACATAAAAATGAAGGACAAGAAGTTAAGAAAACATGAACCATTCAAATGTATTTATTTTCAGAATTGAACTACAAAAACAGGTTTCTGGATAAGAACGGCTTTATTTTCTACATCGAACGCTAGTGTTCGAGTATAGAGTATACATTGTACATTATATTATTTACAAATTACATAGTATGCGATTCGTTTTAATTCCTCCGTAATGTTTATTGTTATTCATAAAAATATTAACGCTACAATTTACAACCAATTAAACAAAGAAATATTTATCAATTTTATTTCAAAATCATTTAAAAGAATGAATATATATATATATATATTCATATAGTTTTATATTAATTTTTTATTTAGTTATTATCTCAATATAAAAACACATGTTTAAAATCAATTCATTAAACAATTAAAATATTTATATAATTTTAATAGTCGTAGTCATTAAACATAAAAGCAAAGTTAATTATAAGAGAAGTCTCCAATCGCACCCATTTATCATTAATATATTGCAAAAATAACCATAATAATATGTGAAAATACAACTAATCTACCAAAATAAATATCATTAATTGATAGACACTTACTTCATAAAGGTGATAACGCCAACATTTGAAATATTTTCTACCAACAACTTCCAGATATCTAAAAATGATTTCTTTTTGCCTTGGACTCACAACAACAGGTTCCAGGTCTTCCACTCTGTGATTACTTATCACTTGGTTCGACTCATCACCGTCCATCGCGCAGTTCTCAGGGATTTTTTCACCTGCATTTAATTTGGTATGTTGGCAACCCATCTTTTTCACACCAAACGATATTTTTTAATCAAAAGTTATTTTTGCTAAAAATCGTTTTTACTGTTGAAGTAAATATGAAAGATTCGATGAATTAAAATCAAATAGTTCTCAGAACAATGCAGTGCAAATTTAAAAATTTTTGATTTTGAGTATTCTTGATTGTATACATGTGCATAAATCAGCACTCACATGAAAAAATGTTTTACTAAATGAACTCAAAATATATATCTGTTGGTGAAAAATTTTTAAAAGTTCTTCTTTTTTAAATTATTATACACTAGTTTTTAAATTTTTAATATTTTTTTATCGTCAAACTATATTTTTAGACTAAAAATCTTAACGATGTAAATATTTATGTCCTTAAAAATATCTAAAACTGAAAGTGAAGCAATCAGATCAAAAATTTATTTAAGAACTGCTGCTCTCTGCGACCGCCAGAGTGGTGCGTTCGAAATCGAATGCAACAGTTCAGTTTCGCGCTCCAGCTACATTCACTTCCAGGGGGCGCTACATGCAGCGAGGAAAAGTTCCAAAATATTAGATTGCACAGAATAATCAATCCAAAAAATTTAAAGAATTAATTTTTCCGAAATTTTAAAACATATGTATGATATATAATAATAAAAGTATATTAATACCTACAACGCACCGATATTTTAAAGTATATTTTTCGTAATCGGTACGTCCTTAAAAAAATAAGTTTAATAGGAACGTTTTTAAAAAAGAAAAAAAATATTGCAAAAGTTGCATTACGTTTATTTTTCAACGTTTATATATAGTTCATTCTTTTGATTAAAAACGTTATTTTTATTGTGAAATTCAATTAACATATCAATAAATATCATTAGCATGGTGAAGTACTAATTTGAAATAATAAAAAATTATTTTAAAAACATTGTATTTTGTAAGTTAGTTTTATTAATATTGTTTGAAGAACAATTCAAATTATAAAAAAATAGCATTTTTTTCTATGTGATTCTTAATTTTATTCAAATATACATATTTTAAATCTTTCCATTCGCCATTTAAATATTCAGACGTATAAAAGAATACAGGATTTTTCCAAACAAAACCTATTCTTTTCCATTTTTTATAAATCTTTATTTTTTTCAGAAATATTTTTTTATCTGAACATAATGCCTTTCACAGTTGCAGTTAATATATATGCTTTTTGTTTATATATTCATTAGAAAAAAAAAACACAATACGAGTTCTTCTTTTTTGTTTAATATTAATGTATCTGATGTCCCACTTATATATCATACGACAAACAGACAGCGCCTTCTATAAAAATTTTAGTTGTACAAGACCCGCATTTTCTTGTCGTACAGGAGAACTCCTGAAATAGTCTCTTCAGATATCCTCTCTATGGATGCGAGATGCTACAGTAAAAGTTATTCTTTTAAAAATAACTACTAAGATATGATATTTATAAAATTCATATCTTAATAGACTTTATCTTTTTAGAATGAATTTTACAAATATCACATCTTAGTATATAGCTCAAAGTAACTAATGCAAAATGTAAAACACAAAATGTTAACCTCATAAAAATTTTATCCATTTAAATTTGCATAATAAATTACGTGTTGTAAAATGCATACTTTAAATGTTTTATACATAATTTAATGTTTTAATACACTGCTTGTTCCATAGAAACAAATCGTGTTTCTATTGATATTGTTTTACATGAAAATTATATTGATTTGCAGTTTGTTTTGTGAAACAATTCTATAGTTATACCGTAATTAATTTTTATTGAAGCAGGTCTTGATAAAAAGAAGGGAAAAGAGGTAATGAAAACATTCGCCAGCAGTCAAACATCATTTATCAAAAAAAAAAAAATTTTTTAATTATACATTGGCATGCATGCAAAAGCCTTTGCGCCCAATCATATTTGGAAAAAAAAAAAATAATTAATTAAATTTTTTTTTAACTTAAAATATTCTAAAAAGCATAAAAACACAAAAATTGTAAAATGCCACTCTATATATGCTAATGCATCATATCGTAAATATAATGACAAGACATTTTTAAAATATAAAATTCCAAATAAAAGCTTACCAGAGGAATTTGTGTTAAATTTACTCTCGACTGGCTATCTACCAAGAGAACAATAGTTTAGATTCTCCATGTTCGATTTATTTCTTTTCAATTGGGCAGCAAAATTTTCCAGTTTATGAAAAACCTACCATCGTATTGATTCCCAGAGGGCAGGAATACCGAGACCTTTAAGGGGTCGAGTTTTTTGTGAACCGCGGCGATAGCTTTATGATGCTGCAGTCCTTTCGCTGGGCAATAAAATCGGAATGGAGTGAAAGGTGGGTCCGTGAGAAGAATTTCGAATCGATTTAAAGGGACAGATATCCAGAGAGATTGTTGTAGAGTTTGTCGAATAAATATAAAGGAAATATGGTGGGGACACAGATAGAATTTTCAAATTTCGCTAACAGCAATGATATAATATGCCAATATAAATGTAATATCTTACGGAGATAATATTTTTCTTATAAAATATTTGATATTTTGTAAGAAATGTAATTGTTATAAACGGTACAGACGTTTATTATTAAATTTTTATAATATATCTATTATTTAAAAACTTTTATTATTGTTATTCATATAGCTATATTATTAAGCCGTACATATTTCTGAATTATATTTAAGCGGTAGAAATATCTTACTGAAAATACCAGTAGAAAATATTTACAAAAATTCCTAATGTACATTTTTTGTTGTTGAACATTATTGTTGCACCATTTACATTACGTCAGCGTTATCTGCGCCATCTGCCGTTGATAATATAATTTATTTTTAAAAAATCATCGGTATTCGGGCATCTTGACAAGACGATTGAACTTAATTTTTACTTAAACCTAAACATGATGTTTTAAAGAAATAAAGTTAATAATAAAATGACTAAGTTACTCAATTAAGTAGTTCAAATGTTGTTAACTGTAAGCCAGGTAATCCAAATATTTTTGAAATGCAATCCAGGTAATCATCCCACTTCTAAAATGTTATCGTTTTTCATTTAGTCTTCTTTTACATAATCTACAAAAATATATATCCTAAATTTGAAACCATTTTGTGGATATTAATAAAAATTTTAAAGTTATATGAATTGTGTATAAATAAAGTTTCATCAAAGTTAAAAAAAAAGCTAAAGTTCTTTCAAGAAGATTCATGAATAAGTTGTACTTGTTCCATTTTGTCTTCTTTTAACCCAACTGGTTTGCTTACTGTTCAAATGAAATTGAAAAAGGGTAATATATCTCCTTCCTTCGGATTAAATCCTTGAATGAGATTTTTAAATCAACCGATTTCTTATTTACTTCCGGAGAGTTAATATCACATTCAGTTGACATTTGGAACGTAGTATTATTTCCGTTTTGGAGCTTCAATTTCTCCAATTCAAAAGTTTTATGCTTTTCCCATTCTTCAATTTCTGTCTTTGCCTTTCGCTCTTTTCTATCAATTGTTGCATTTTCTTTTCAAGCTTTTCATTTTCTTTTTCGAAGCTTTTTTATTTTCCTTCCTTTTAATTCTTTCATCAGTTATTATTTGTAAATCATGCTTAATAAATTCTTGATCATAATTTTATACTATTTGTGAATATTTTTATATTAACTACAGTGGTTTCCAGTTCGATCGTTCCAACGATTTCAGATGCTGGTAGATGGTGCTATAAGATCATTTTTTGTGATCTTTTCCAAAGAACAACAATTTGATGCATATGCTTTAAAATATTTGAAATACTCTTACACTTGAACATATATTATAGTACATTGTACTATACATTGTACTATACATTGTACTATACATTGTACTGTACATTGCACTATATATTGTACATATACTATAGTACATTTATTTTATCCCTTTCTGTTTCTTAAAACCGTAGTATTTCAAATATTTTTAACTGTAATCCAGGTAATTATCCCACTTATTTCTAAAGTGGGATAATTACTATTATCGTTTTTCATTTAGTCTTCTTTTACATAAGTAAATAAATAAAAATAAAAAAAAAAATTATAATGAGATAGGTCATAAAATTATTTTATACAGGTTATGCATAAAATTTAAAATAAGAACATAACACATAATAGCAATCTTAGAAATAATAAAAAAAAAACTTTCAAACAAAAAAAAAAAACAAATTTTTTTTTTTTTCTTGGGAAAAGCTCTTTTTCACTTTGAAATAAAATGCACAAGACAATCTTTTTTAGAACAATTTCACATTATTTTTTCTTTTGAATTTATTTTTTTAACTAAGTTATTTAATAATTGCTGAATTATTTTGTATAAAAAAGCTGGTGAAAGGAATTAAAAAATGCAGACTCCCGGTGGAAATTTCAAAAAATTGAAACTTGTCAAGGACACAAAATATCTCGTTCGTCAAACCCATGCCCTTACATTTTGGAGGTAATAAAATACTTTCGCTTTCACCACATTTTTTAAAGAGCCGCCGGTGTCTTCAAAAACAAACTTACATGATGCTTTACGATTTGGGTTGAGCGAAGCACTTGACTGCATAAGCAGCTACCTTCTATCTTGCAGATTAAAAACATAGCAAGATAAAAATAAAAAAGCTTTGAAAGAGGACATATTGTGCAGTAAAAGGTAAATATGAATAGTACTAACGTCTACAAAAGGGAGAAGTCTTCTCATTATTGTAGATGCGAGACACTCAAAGTTTAAATTTAATTTTTTGAAATAGTCCGGAGAAAATTTGTTGTTTTTCAACAGGGTTATCACATTGTAATATACTTGTTACATTGTATACTTTTCTATTCCTCCTAATGGAAGACGTTGGAAAGTCTCTTAGTTCATAAAGGATCTTGTTAAGTAGTTTGGTGTTCTCATAATGAACAAGTCCAATTACAGGTTGCAAAGAAGGATTCGATTCTTGGACTTCTTGGATTCTTCGCATAAGAAAAATGTGCGTCCACCGTTTTTGAGTTGAAAGTTTTTATCGGAGAGGGTCTGATTTCTTGGTGATTACTATGAGGAAGGTTTCGAAAAGTCTTTAAAAATCTTTCCTAGATGCAATATGCCCCTTATTTCCTCATTTGTTGCAGGTTGGATTTTTAATGAACCCAACCATAGGACCTGGATATAATGCTGACCTTAGCATTTTAGTCATTATTTTTAGAATATGCAATTACAACTACAGTGATGGAAACATTTGCAAGAAAGGCAATGAGATGACTCATCTATTCTGTCAGAACCGTCAGGTTAAGTAGTCTGTCTAATTCAAATATATACAGGTTAGTTTTATTCCTCTATAGAATGAGTTGCCAAACAGGGAAGTCCGCAGTGCTGTTTTTTAATTGGGTAGCTTAGATGTTGGGACAAGAATGTTTGAGCTCTGCTCCAGTGGTGGAAAGATGAAGATGTTTTATGACTGATTTAATAAACCTGCATGATTTAGGTTTAATGAAGAAATATGATTACTTTTTCAGTAAGGAAGAATAAAATAGTTTATTGGATTGACTCATTAGTCACAAAGCATTTTAAGTAACTGCCTGAAATTTTTTGATTGACTTGCTCCTGGAAATGATCTGTGATGAGTTGGAAGATTCTTTTCAGACCATTGTCAAGTCTCACAATAGGAGACAGTCTAACAATAGATGCTAGAGATGGAGTCTCTTCTGTTAAC
This sequence comes from Caerostris extrusa, assembly GCA_021605095.1. NCBI lineage: Eukaryota > Metazoa > Arthropoda > Arachnida > Araneae > Araneidae > Caerostris > Caerostris extrusa. The sequence continues at coordinate 23,602 of BPLR01007034.1, read as the reverse complement.
ATAAGTTGCTTAAGTTGCTAAATATCGCCGTTGTTTAGTTGGTCCCATTTTACTTCAGCGCTAAAGCGACATCTATATTACGTCAGCGCTAGCTACACCATCTACAGTTGATGACAGAATTTTTTAAAAACATAGTAACGTATGTATGTACCTTTAGTTGTGTTAAAAGTCTACATATATAAGTAATGTTAGTTGTCAAATGTAAGCTGTTCTAAATAAATGTATGTTGTAATATATATATTTTCATATACTTTTCATGACAGGGGGACTTGTTCTGGTTTCCGAATCAAAGTTGTTTAGTACGAAACTTGAAACACATAATATTCATTTATTACAAACATATTGCAATACATGATTATAATATATTATATTATATGCACATATTATTATTATGTGTATAATGAGTGTCACATAGAAATATTGCAAACGAAAAGCGATGCCGAATCTACATACTGGAGTATCTTGCCAGTTGTTGGGAAACTTTGAAATCTGGACTTTGTTGGGAAAGAAAATGGAAAAGTGCAATCTCTCCTCAGATTAATTCTTTGAGATCTTCGTTCAAATTTGCAGTGGAAAAATGTGGATGTAGTCCACGAGCCCCGTAGTACATCTTGATTACGTACTACATCTTAGCTAGTTCTGAACCTAACATATGGCTGTTGCTTTAGAAGCGAATAACTTGTGTCAAAGAAGTCTGTATTCCAGCAGAACAATAGCGAAATGTAGTTTTTTAATACATAATTCTAGACAAATTAATGTGGTTAGTTTGTCAACTGATAATGCTGAACTGATTGCAACTGCAATGGCAGCAATAGATGGAATTGTTACCGTGTGTTATACCTTCCTTTTAAAATACAAATTAAATTTTAAAATATAACTTTTTTCCTAAATTTTTCACTACCATTGACTTATCTCTGAGAGTATTTTCATGTTCTACATGAGTAGAAAATGTAGGATCATATTTACATGTGTATAATATTAGGTAGACTTATAAAAAAGTATTCCTACATAAAAAGTGTTGTGAACTCTGTAACAATTCTCTAAATGTGTGCCAACTGTCATAAACATTATTCAGAGATGAATTTTCATTTCCTTTAAGATTATGTACTTTATTAACTCTCAAAAAATCAATGGGGAATAAAAGAAATGTCTTCTTCAAAGTGTAAGGAGAAAATCGCATTAACTTTCTCATTATTTCATAGATTTTCTCCTTTAATATACTCATCATCAAATAAGAAAAAGCCCATACTATAGAACCAGCTTCATAAGCAAAAGTATCCATAAACCAATGCCTGCTTTTAACTAGGCATTTACGCTGAGCCAATGTTCAATAAGAAAGTCTCATAATTCTTTGTCCTCTCTCTGGTTGAAAACAGTTTCTGTTATGGTCAATAAAAAAAGAAAAAGTGCAATTAAGTATAATGTATTCGCAGTACTATCATAAAGGGAGAGAGTTGTAGGTTACTATAATCCCAGTGCTATCGTTATAGTACTTTATATTAGCATATTCTGGCAGTTTCAAGTGAATATTTTCAGGCAAACTTATTTTTACGAGCTACCTGCACTAGGATTTTTTCTGTCTTTAAGAAAAGTTAAGAAAAAAATTAGCTGGAAGTATCATAAATGTGCTGTCCAACAAAAATAATAATGTTTGATGATGACATAATTAATACAAATTTTCTGTCATGGTATATTTAATTTTAAAAAACCCTTTAAATATATGTTATGAGCGAATATTTATGCTGTTTTTCAAGCTATAAAAATAATATTCGTCCAGTTAAAAACTGTCTACATGTTATGAATGGGAAATTTTTTAAATACAATTATTCAAAATATGTTTTGAAAATGTATTAAATCGTTTGAAGAATGTAGTTTTATTTATCACATGTTTCCGACTTTGTTTTTTTATTAAATGTTAGATTTTAATGAAATTATTTTAGTTATTTAACAACTTATAGTACTATGTTTGGCTTAATTATAAATTTATCAATTTAATTATGTTTTAGATATCAAGTGACATTTCCCCGACAGTTGTATTTAAATTATATATTATAGCACTTAAACGATGTTTTAATAACAACAGGGAGATTTTCCACGAAAAAGAAAAAAAAAATTTTTATTGTTGAGGTAATCAGTTTGGCTGGGGCAACTTGTGCAAATGGAGGCTGAAGTTTGAATCTAGCTGGCGACATTATTGTAGTCTTTGCTGTCAGAGAATCGATGGCGATTGTGACAATATGTTTGAAAACTTCTCATCGATAGTTGGGATTGGTGGAGCTACTGAGTTTTTAACCATGCAACACGAAAATAGGGAAAGTAACCCCTAAAAGTCCTCCCTTATTACCCAGAAATTGATTATGCATGGTTTAAATGAGTGGAATATGAAGATCCCCAATGTTAAACATAAAAAGTTAACCCTTTGATGTATTTGCCAATTTTGCCATAAAGATATGCCCAAAGATATCCAAAGATTTTGCCCAAAGATATCAGTAAAAGCATTCATTCATTTTTTATCTTATCCTTAACTCTTGCATTTCATAATTCGCTTTATAACTTTTCTTATATTTTCTATATTTACCTTATAATTTCCCTACATTTCCTCTATATTTACCTTATAAAATCCTTACATTTCATATATTTTTTATAATTTTCTTACATTTCCTATATTATTACCTTTATAACTTTATTAAATTTTCTATATTTACTTTATAACTTTCTTGCATTCCATATACTTCCTTTATAACTTTTTGACATTTCATGTACTCTCTTATAACTTGTTTTCATTTCATATATTCCTTTATAACATACTTACATTTCATATGTTCTCATTATAATTTTCTTACATTTCAAAAAATTCCCTCATAATTTTCTTATATCTCATATATTTTCTCTATTACTTTCTTACATTTAATATATTCCCTTTATAACTTTTTTACATTTCATATATTTTCTTTAAAACATTCTTACATTTCATCTCCTTTATAACTTTCTAAGATTCCATATATTCGATTTATAACTTTCTAAGATTCCATATATTCGCTTTCTAACTTTCTTACATTTCATATATTCCTTTATAACTTCCGTGCATTTCATGTCATTTCTTTATATCTCTTTTATATATTCTCTCAATATGATTACGCTTTAGAATATTGTGACGATATCTAAATCACAACAGTTGTGTCTCCAATAAAAATCACTTCCGGAAAAATGGAGACAGCTTTTTAATTCTCTTATCATCCAGAGCGGATATTACAGATGATATCCCCCGTCGTCCGATTGGTCGTACTCAGACGATGATGCATATATTAAAGGTAATTCCTCCTCCCTTCTTCAAATCTCCCCTTCTCATATCTCTGACTGGTTTATGCGAAACAAAGATCATTAAAGAGAAACCGAAGGAGCTAAAAGTATGCGGAGGCCGCGCATAAAAGCTAAGCAAGAGCCTGATTCATCGTCCTGGATATGTGATAAATATTACGGCGAAAGATTTAAGTAAAATGGAAATGTTTCAATCAATGCGATAGCGGTGGATAAAATGTATTGTATACGGTCTTATATTTTGATACTTTTCTTTTTTTAATATTATAAAACTCCATGATCTACATAATGAATTTTGTGAGGCCACGTTTATTTATGGATGTTACTTATTTATTGATACATTTTTTCCTGGGCCGTTTTTCTTATGTCAGGGCAGAAGTGGTTTGGTGGATATTTCTTTATATTGAACATCGGTCGGACTTGGATTAGATGCCATCAACTGGCTATAAGGGATGAACAATGCATTTCGGCAGGAATTTTAGGAGTTACTGTCCCTCATTTGTGAGTTGTATGAGAGAAAAACCAGAAAAATCCTATTATACAGCATGATTATTGATGTGAGATTAAAACATTGTCATAATTTCCCTTGCTTTTGAAAGCAGTGACTGCAACAATGCCTCCAACCTCAATTCTCTTGCACGCTGCCACTGTACCTATTCGTCGGATTTTTGTGGATATTGTCTTGGCTTTCTCTAATTTTCATTCATTCCCGAAACTTTCCTCTACCTAGAATTATACAGTCCCTTACCAATTTGAGAAATCAGGCAGCAACATCAGTGGGCATCATTTAAACCACGAACAACACACACATAATGTGATAAAGGAAAATACAATGTCTTCCATGAGAAATTGCAGGGAAATAACTGCCCAGCAATTGTCTGCTATTTGAGAAAAAACAGGCAGTCAGACGAACCATTCTCGTTTATAAAAGCAATGACCAAAACAATGGCGCCAAAAGATTCGAATCTCAGTTAGTACCCTACACTCCCACATGTTTGCTGAACACGTTGTCACGAATTGGGATGGATTTCTGAACTTAGGAAATGTTCAAATCCGTTAATTAATATATAACAGAAGACTGTTGTGTCTCAGCCGGAGAGGGGCACATAAATCCTTTTAGTGGAAAAGTTTTTCAACTGGCCGCGTGCAGAAGAGGAATAGGGTTCGAATAATAATAATAATGATGATAATTTTCCATTCTAAATTTCTGCAGCAAAATATGAGTGCAGAATAAAATGTTTCCTTTGTCTATCTTGGATGGCATTAAGTATAATACACTTCTGCCATTGTAGGGGGTGAATAATTTACAAATTGTTCAGTAATTGAAAATAAACGCAACATTTTTCTCACATTATTTTATTTAAACAATTGTTTTCATTTATTAATAACATATTTTGGATATCTCAGCATTAATAGCATATCTCTCTTTCTTTTTTACTACCATTTTTAATTTTTTATCATTTTTTATATACAACTTTAAACGGATATCATAGTAAATTATCCACGACATATGCGAAAAATTATAATTGTATAGTGTAATATGTTAGTTTTTTTAAGGAAATTATGAAAAAATGTTGCTGTTTTTATTTTTAAGTTGCTCATAAAGACAAAAAAAACCATGTAGTTTACTAAAAAGCTAAAACAATGTGACTCCCACAAGGCTTTTGGCTGAGATATATGTTGTTTACACTAAAACCTGGAAATTCTGGAATGAGATCTTCATGTTAGAGATTATTTTTAAAAAGAAATATTAAATGAATTTTTTTAAAATATTTAATTGCTCATATTTCTTATCAGACATTGGATAGTACATGTTCTATATTTTTCATCCATGTCTGAAATATTTTTTATTATGTCCCAATCTTTCTTTTCAGAGTTTTGAACCGCGTTCTTTACAGACATCAGGATTCCCCTCTTTTCATAAAGGGAGTCTTTCCATCTTTACAAACATGCTGAGCTTTCAGTGACATATAGCACAAAATTCCCTTTTGCAATGAAAAGGACAAAGAGTCTCTTTTGTAGTGTCCTTCTTTTATTGTTACAAAGCAAGAATGGGAATCTGTAGAAGTACAAAAGAAATAAAACTTTTAGATGTGTATAACATTCTATAAGGTTTCAGTTTATACTGCCATAAAAAGAATAGAGACCGATTTTATTTATAGATAGAGAAAAAAATTGTACGAACTTTTATATAAGTTTGCCCCTATTTTTGTATGCATACATACTTTCTATTTGTATTGCCTTCAGCCTTTGTCTTTTTTGCCATTTTATTTTTATCAAGTTAAAAAAAGAATTAATGTAAAATATTCATAAATTGCTAAACAATCCTATCAAGAGTTTTAATTTTGTTAGCAAATATTTTCCTTTGATGAAAATTATAGCAGGAATAATTTCCTTTTTTATAATAATTAAAGCTTTGTACAAAGGAAAATCATGCACATTCTTATAGTTTCGAGTGGAATGATTTTTGTTTTATTTTGTATGCATACATACTCATCTGTATTTGCTTTTTTCAGTTTTAGTTAAAACAATTATAATATTCTTCATTTTAATTAAAATGATCAATGATCTTATTGTAGATAAAGTATTATTAAAATTCTTGAATAATTATTCTAATTTATTTACTTGACGTGAGAGTGCGGTGTGTATTGTAAAATTTATCCACTTAAACAAAATATTTATTAACAACAGTTTTATTTAATAGACTTATAAATGGAATAATTTTATATAATTGAAGATAAAGTGTTACTCTTATATATGTCCAATTTGTTCCAGGTCCTTATGCATAACATATATCAGCGAAAAATCATGCACATTTTTAGTTATATGTATATATATTGTAAACACAAGCTTTCATTTGCATAGTTTGCATATTTCGATTTTTATATAAAAATTCTATAATAATCTTTATTTTAATTAAAAAGTCCAATAATCTTATTGTAGATAGAATATCATAAAAGCCTTGAAAAAATATTATGATTCTCTTACATGAGAGTTTGATTACCTACCAACTATTTGAATCTACCAACATAAACACATTAAAAACCGAATTGTTTGTTTACAATAATATCCTATACTTATAGATGAAATAATTGCATATATAGTAAAAGTGGTATATCGGTATACGTCCTTAATTTCTTCCAGATCTTTACATACATCAGGAAAATATCAAACTAATATTTTCCATAAGAAATAAGAACATTAACATAACACATTAAAAGTAAAAATTATTTTAAATACCAAATTATAGAAATTCATTATTTATTAATTAAATTTCTTTTATTATTAGTAATTTAATTGTATTTAATTATTTAATTATTTTAAAAACAAAACAAAAGAAATAATCAATAAACACATAAAACCAAATTATTATGAAAAGAAATAAAACATAAACAAATTAAAAATGAAATTATTTATTTACAACAAATTCTATAATTGTACATGAGATAATTAAATATAATTGTAAATAAAGATGCATCTTGGTAGATCCAAATCCCTGCACATGACATACACAAAATTAATATTTCTCATAAGATAAAGAGGAAATTATTAATTATCTCCCATGAAAAATTATTATAGCTATACTCATATATACATTGAAGGGTTTATATTAAATTTTTTAAATATTTTTTTTTATTCTAAAATACATTAAGACAGATACAAATGGATAAAATATATACATAAATGAAAATTTACCAAATGCAGTTTCCTATTTTTAGAATTTGAACTTTGTTCAGAATCACTAGATATGATGTATAATCTGTCCAAAGTGCTTTTTTTCTCCTAAATATGCTTTAGAAATGTGACATTGTCTGAGAAGGCTAGACAAAGTTATTATGATTAATTTAGAATTTATTGAAATTGTTATTTTCTTCAAAGCAGACGTACAACCTTAAAAAACAGAAAAAGTTGCCAGAAAAGTACAAACATTTCAGCAGACAATGTAATATTTCACTATAATATTACATGCCATAATTTCATGTCATATTTCAGAACATTATTTCAGAAATAAACTGTTATATGAATTGTAGATGCGAAAATAGCCAATTAACTATATCCAAAGGCTTTGTATTGTCGTAAATTTATATTCTCAGGTTATAAAAGTAAAAAACCATATTAAAACGCAAAATATGCATTTATATACTTTTACAAAAATTGATGTTGATTAAAAACTAATCTTCTGTAAAAATAACAGAGGTTTCAATCTCGCCTGAAACACTCTTTCCCTGTATCAGTTCCTTAAATTTTTATTTTTTTGTTTTAAAGCTCTGTTAGTTCACTGTAGTTATAAAAAGCACATTTATCACCGAATTTCTTTTGAAAAATATAAATGTTTAATTTTGCAGTTAATTTTCAAAAACCATCTTTTATTTGACTTTATTTCTTGCACAGAAAAACTTTTGGTTTTAAAAATATGTGCCGATTATATAAGCTCTGCAGTTCCCAGTAGAATAATAAAAACCCCAAACTTTCTTAATTTTGACGATGTCTGCTGAAAGGTTTCACTCTTATACTACAAGTCTCAATTTCATGTCAAATTTTTAGAAGATTACTTAAGAAATAACATGTTATATGCCAGAAAAAAATAGACTTAAAAAACTTTTCACCGATTTTTATGTAGTTTCTTTTACGAAAAAAGTGTTCAGACAGTAGAATGGTGTATTTTTATAGCAGCCTGAATATTATAGTCAACAAAAAAACCCATAACAATTCTGTCAGAATGTCTAAATTTAGGCATCTGATTCTCTTTTATTTTATGTCCCTCATTGATAGATGCGTTAAAGCAGAAGTTTCAAAACATAAATTTTGATGTAGTGATTTGAAATATTTTATGGTAAGAAATCCATACAATTCAGCAGACAATCATCATATCAGGTAAAACAGGGATTTATTTCAAAAAAAAAAATGTAAAACTATATAATTATAATTATTAAAAAAAATTGAACTAAACTAATAATTTAGAAATTAAAACCACATTTTTTTAAATGAAAATGTATAATGAAAAGTTTAGAAATATTGTGAACATAAAAATCTAATTAACCGTAAGATGTTTTAGTTTAAATTATTAAATTGTAAAATTTAAACTACGCCACCTAAATTTCATTTTTACGATAACTAGATTGTTTTAATATTGTTAAGGATATCAAATGTATAAATGAATTACATTTATAGTATAATTGTTTAAATATTAAAAATATTAATAGAAATCAACTTAGTAAAAATAATCATTAATTTGTTTACAAAATGAAATATGAAATCCGTTCAGCGAATTTCAATTCATCATTTGTGATTATTTTTTATCTTTCGTATTGTTAATTTTTGCTTGAAATTAGGTTTTTTAGAATATGTAAAGCCATGGCTTATATTCAGTTGGAGTAGTCTTTTTTAATTCTTGTATGGCTTAAACAAAATTTGATACATCAACATTGGAGAGGGAAAGAGAAGATCTATTGAACGGCAAACAAGTGTATTCCTTTTCTCTTATCCATTTGATGATTTACGGTGTGGAAATGGACAGTTACAACCAAGGTCGATTGCAACAAACATATCGATGAATTGGGCCGTGAGAAATTGTTTTGTAGGAATCAATATTGGCTTTGATGCCAGAATGGTTTGATGGGCAGAAAGTTTGGCATCAATTGTCACTTAGGTGGAAAGCTCATTATCCGTTAGGGTCCTTTTACCAGACAGTGAGGAATACTAAAATGTTTCTTCTTACAATTCTAGTGCAATTCTCGTCGTAAAGTTTTCCATATCCTGTTTGGTAAGATATTTTCTTTTTTCCTCATACCAATTGTTAGGCATGCTAAAGTCCGGCATTGGTGGTTCTCTATAAATATTTCCTTGCTGATTTTTGTCAGTATTAATTTAATGATTTCCAATATTATATCTCGTGACATTATTATTCTAGCTTCCTTCAACTGATTTTAGATTTCTTCTTTTTAGCTTCTTCATACGTTAAATTTGGACAATGTATTCCACTTTGTTATCTTTTGTAGTTTCACTCTTTTTATAAGTGGATTCATTTAATCATACCAGATAATGGTCATGTCCATTATATTCATTGTTTTCCAGTATTCCTTGTTCAGTTCAACATTAAATCTCAACTGAATCTGAATTAATGTAAAAAGTATGTCTCACGCGTAAGTGATATTCAGATAATGAACCATGAAGAATCGAATATTAAATACAAACACGTGACTTGATACTAGCAAACGGTAAGTTTCAGCTACACATATTTCAGTGAAATTTTGAAGTTTAAATAATTAATAACGCGCAGTAAATTATATTTTTTTAAATAAAAATTTTGAAATGAAAGTATCTCGGGAGGAGGATAATGCATTCATACTAGCAATGCACAGAAGCTAAAATTTCAGGGATCTAAAGAAATAAAGTTAATACAATTGATTATTTAATCTCAAGTATGAAAATTTGTTAAAAAATTAAACTAAAAATTAAGAATATGTATCAAATATTTGTCCAGCCTGACTCATGGCTAAGTGTGAATAACTCATGAAGAAAAACCCCTCTGCTATGAATCCACTACCGGTATCTGATGCAGCCACTATTTTCAGTAACGGAAAAGCTGATAATGATGTAGACAGCTGGTGTTATGCTGCTCACATCAATATTGAGACTGTCTGGTGGGAGTTTTACGTGTTTGCCACCCAAATATGAGATAATTACCTTAAAATGACCTCTCTCAGTACCTACCCCAGTTAGAGATTTGTTTGTGAGTAAACATTAGTAAAATATGATGATTTTTTTAAATAATTGAAATATGATGTCGCATGTAAATATAAGTGAAATACGAAGGTAACTGATGTTCCTTTCTCTTCTTCCTTCAATGGTGCAACATCCCCATTGTCGGGCAAGGCAGTCTGTCTACTGGCAGATTCCAAAAGAGAAGTACTTTATTTTTTATGGGGCAAGATTGTAGGGCCTAATCTCGTATTAGACAAGGACCTAAAGGGAGGGGGCGGGGAGCTTTCTAATGGAATTAGACGGAGATCTAATGGTCAAACCAAATTACTAAACGCATTCATGGCACGCCGGGACTCGAACACGATTTTCAATAACTTAAAAAAGGATTCTTTAGAAAACAAAGATTCCCAGATTTTGTTAAGCGCTTCGACGAATTTATCTTACCAATAAACATGTCACATGTTGGAAACAGAAAATAAAAATAAGGCTTTTTAACGTGGTTTTTCACTTGACCAACGGATTGAAGACACGAGTTTGACAGACTCAACTACTTGACAGAATACAAATCACTCTTCCTCCAGAAGAATTTTTATTTCTTGTAAGCGGACAAGGCAGGAGAGAATAGTTCCTGTTATAACTGTTCAGATTCTTTAAAACTATGATGTTATTTCCGAAAAAGTCGATCTAGAGATTTGTTTCAAAAAAAAAGAAGAAAAAGAAAACAAGATTGTTGCTATTTATTTTACTTTTTTTCCCATTTTCTCTCTTCGAAAAAGAATATGATTTTAGTGGCAAGAGAAAGTAATTCCACTAAACCTGGTGGAAAAGAACTCTTCAGCAGAAAGTTTTAGTTTCCTGCAGATTAGATAAGTTGGAAGAAATGGTAGATTTAGTGGAAAAGTAAAAAGTTATTTTTTTGTTTTTTGAAAAGCGAAACTGTTTTGGTGAGTTCGTGTCGTAAAAACTAAACTGAAGATTGAACAAAATTGAAGATAAATTTTTTAATCTCTTAAAATCTCGAAGCTCTCTTTCAATATTTTTTTTTTTTTTTGTTTCTTTGTCTTTTATTTTCCTACTTTTATAAGTTCATTATTTCATGTCAAAGAAATTAAAAGTTATTTTTCAGTTACGAGTAAAATAACAACAATAATAATAATGATGATAATTAAGCACGTTTTTTCCATAAATAAATAAAACATTTTAATTAAAATTTATGGGAATTGGTTTTTTTTCTCTCTACTTTGTACATGATAATATCAATGCTGTTACTAATACAGCCATTCATAAAAAATATTTGATAAGACGTAGCTCATATATTGTTTAGGATAATTTATCTTGTAATAATTAATGCAAATTAAAATGTATTATTCTATCGCTTTCGTCTCATTCAAGTATATTCTTTGAAAAAAATATATCTAAATTTACTATCGTAGTTTTAAATGATAGAAAAGAGAAAATATGTCTTACAGGCATTTTAAAATAATATGACACATGTTTTGAAATCATTTCTTAAAATATTTGTTTGTAGTTACTTCCCATACACTACAAGACACAGACTTTGTTCAAATTTCATAAAAAGGGCCTAAAAGTAAGATACAGGTAATAATATAAGTAAGATAAGTGGTTCCTGAAAAGCGAGAATTGAATTTAAAGCTTCACTTCTGCTCAAAGAAAGGCTGTTTATAAAAAATGAGAAAACTAGATACATTATACATTTGCTAACAAGAAAAAGCCCTTAAAATGATCTGCTATGTAAATCGATATATATTTATATGGATGAGTCTTTTCTCAGCTCTATTTTAGAGTCAACTATCCAGTCTGCAGTTGACATTTTCAATAAGATGATAGAAACACATGAGCATACTTTGGTAGTTTGCAAGGGACTGCTATTACATTCACTGAAGATGAAGTTCATCTCAGAATATTATCGAGCGGAATATATTTCACTAAATAGAGGTACTTACAAAAACGTTTCGGCACCTTATAGGTACTTCCACTAGCGTTTCTCAACTACACATCTATATAACAACAATATATGCAATATTTTTGTATTTTGAATATTTAGAGGCCAAAGCTACTCATACCATATTACAAATCTTACAAAATACCAAGAATAAGTAAATTTACTGATATTTGGCAGATTAGAGATAACTTTGCCAAACCATTGCGTTTCGTACCTCAAATGATATTGTTGCTCGTCGGATTGATGATAAAATTATATATGATTATTACAAAACAAGACGAGATGAATTAAGAAACGAGAGAAATTCATCATCTTTCTTAAAAACAGAAACTTACCGGAAGCCGAGAAATAACGAAAATGGTTTATTTGTGACGAAATTAAGCTACTTACTTAGTCTATATATTCAAGAAAATAAATATCTTGAATCTTCAACTTCAAGGAGCAAATTTACATATGCTGTATACAAATGATAAAGTTATTGCTTTATGTAGTAAATTGGAATTATGAAGCAGAAATTTAAAGTAAAAAATCTAGAAAGGTTTGCAAATATGGATTAATGTTTTGGAACTTATATGACAGAAGAATAACATGTAAAAGTTGTATCTATAAAAACATTTAGCTATGCTGGCAAGAATTTTAAAAAAAATATTTTCTTGTGACGACAACTTGGTAGCAGGTTAGAGGAGTTAGGGGTCCATTACAATATACACTCTAAGGTCTCTCTATTGTCGAAGAAATGTTCATAGACTTCTCACGAAAAGTAACGAGGTTTAAAGAAAATTTAGGAATAAATCCATCTTTCAATTTTGGGCAGGGTCGGATGATGAGTTGTATGGTCTGAGTATTTCGTATACTATTACCATTCTTAACATTCTACCTTTGTGAAACTTGATTTACTACGGAGACTGCTTTGAAGACAAAATATAGATCCCAGAAAAACGTTTGAAAAGAACTCATAATGTTTATTTTTAATATTAAACCATCCATTGAATAACTTTTGCTCTGAAGACACAATGTCTGAATGTATTTTTTATTCTTTCATTTGTAATAATATTTTCTTTTGATATACTCGCGCCCCAATTTATTGTTATCACACACTTCCTTTTGGGCGTTGCCCCACAGGTTGAGAATCGCTGGTTTATACAGTGCTTCATGTATAAGACATATGTTCTGAACACATTGTCTTCACAGATCTTTTCGTTTCGCAGACATATTGATTGGTAATGTATGACTATTTTATTTTCATCCATTATATCGCAAGGAAAATGTTTTTTACGCTCTTCACCAGATGGCAAATTCGTATTTTTAATTTTCTGTCTGTTTATGTGAAATGATATACATCATTTTTTTTATTTTTTGAGAGGAACTGCTGCTGATATTTGGTATGAGTAGATTTTTAATCAATTTTTTCGTGATTTATTGACCACAAATTTTGTTAAACATTTTTTTCCAACACTTGAGCTTCACTGTCAGATGACTCTCCACTAATATATTTATGATGATTATAATGATTTGTGTTATATTTTTGTGTTGCCTGAAAGCTCCACAAATACCATTCATATACAATTTCAAGAAGGGACAAAAATATTATTATGGTGTTTGGAAGGACAGGAACAAACATTCGGTGAAAGCAAATAGTGAAAATGAGTATTCATAAATATCTGAATCAGGAAATGAAGTTGATTTTGTCTTGAAAAGACTGAAACAAGTCAGTCTCAAGTGAAAATTGTAGAAACAGAAATGGGACGATGAGCTTTATGTCAAACATATCGGAACAATTTAAAGATATTCAATTCATTCAGCTGAAGTCTAAGAGTTTAAACCTTAAGTCTTACATCTAATGTCTAAGTCCCGAGAGCCGATATGGCAAATGAAGATTGATATTTGTTTATTACAGTGGGGCATACTAAGTACTGTTGCATCTCAGGTCTCTCATTATCTTGATCCTGCCACAGGAATGCCAATTTCATGAATTACTGTTTCTAGAAGATTGCACGAGGGAGATAGCCTGTTATTTCAATGTATTTTTGCTCACATCATAGCGGGTTTAGCATTCTATAGAGAATATCAACGACCAGTGAAAGGAAGAGGTTCTGTTTATTGATGAGTCAGCCTAACTACTGCTTCTCGACATACCTTAATTTAAGAGAATCATAAACCCATTGTTTGTTCTCCAACCTCCGAAAAGCACTCACTACAGCACCTGGTCTTTGATGGTCTAGGTAGACATGATAGAGATTTTGAAACACAAACATCCATGTGTTTGTCAAACACTCTGTGACTGCTGTAAAATTTAGGGATGTGATTTGTGAGCCCTATGTACTCTTTTTAAGGAGAGTCGTTGCCACTAATTTTATTTTAATGGATGACAAAAATAATTCCCATAGACCTTATCTTACCGACAATTATCTGAAAAATGATGTCATAGGTCGGATAGATTGGCCATCTAAATCTCCTAATCTAATGCCTAGAAAGCATGTCTAGAATGATTTAGGATAGACAGTTGAAATTTTCCCATCTCCTTCTAGAAACATCCGATACCTTAAATCAGCATTGTTTAAAGAATAGAATCTACCCACACATTATCATAAACTCTCTGATTTACAATAAGAATTAACGGTGTAAGAGCAATACTATTGTAAAAAGGATGATACCCTATTAGTCCATTTTTGTGCGTTCCATAATATAAACTAGGTTTTAGAACTTTCGGTAGTGAGGAATCTTATGAAAGATCATGTGGGTTTACCATATTTGCAAGATTATTTATTATTTTTTTCAATATAATATCAAGATTTGTTCATAATAAATTTCTTTAAAATCTGTTTAATAGTTTTAAATATTATTTATCAAAAGTGAAAAATCCATTCATTTTGAGGACAGTTGAAATACGAAATAATGCCTAATCACAAATTTTCTTTCTGTATCCACTTAACGCCACTTACCTTCAAAACGTGTGCTTTGCTTACAAATCACATTTATGTAAATGCGATTTGTAAGCAAAGCACACGTTTTAAGAAATCGCACTTTTTTTTTAGGAATACTTTAACAAAAAAACAAACATAGACGTTGAGTAATATTTTTTGAGATAATTTTTGCCTAGAATAGAAGTATATATGTTGTCGTCATCACTGAATGTTGTCGTCTATTCTGGACATTGTCTCTTTCTACATCATCACAAAAAGTAATACTGTTTCTTAGATTATACAAAAGTTTTCTAAAGAATAAGACCCTTAAAAAAGAAAAAGCATTTGTGGGAATTTAAATTTGCAAACTGGACATGCACTAATAAAATGCATGGAAAGTCGCCATTTTCGAAGGAGATATAGTACTATGGGACTCACATTACACTGTAGTGATGGAGTGATGTTGTAACATTGCAATCTGTTTGATCTTTTAAAATAGAATAAAATTAATGAGAAAATTATTATCAGGATTCCTTTTCGCGGCTTTTCATTGTTTTTCTTTTTTTCTAAATAAATATAAAAAAGCCATATTGCGCCCTTGCATATAAAAAAATCAACCCTTCAATGCATATAGCCAAATGTAAATAAGTCCATTTTATATTGCTTCCTTAAAATCTCTTTACTGTTCCAGCAAATATTATACATAAATAAATAAATGGGATGCTAATGGTATTGACTGATATTGAGGGCATCTTTTTGTTCTCTCAAATGCCTAACACATACTCCTAAGGTTATGGAACGGGTGATGATTTACTAAAAGTACTTTTGCAGTGAATATGTAGCAGACTAAACTTTTGTAAAAATGTCGTTCCATTTGTTTATTGTTCACATGATAGAATGATAGATCTATATAATATTTAGCAAATCTCATAGTACATACACCACATGGTGCAATTGCACTACACCTACATTTTGCTATCATAATTTTAACAAACACATTCCAAGGATAGCGCATGGAGGTTCACATTTTCTATTCCCTGACCTTAAGGAAAGTATTTAATACTCTATATATCATGCCTATTTTCGATGTGAATATGCATGCTTTCACGGGTTGAGTTTCGAATTAATTCAGTTCCACAATTTCGGAAACCCAACATTCTATCCCCTAGGTTAAACACTTTTTAAGATTGTTTGCTTATTGAAACAGGCAATATAAACTAATTCAATAATTTAATGAAATACATTTTTGTTGATAATTGTACGAAAATCATAAAATGTCATAAATAATTTAAAAATAACTACTAAGATAATATATATATATAAAATGCATACCTTAATTTTTCAGAATGCATTTTACAAATACCATATCTTAGTAATTAATCAAAGTAATTAATGTAAAATGTAAAAACACAAAATGTTAACCTCATAAAAATTTTATCTATCTAAATTTGCATAATAAACTATGTGTTGTAAAATGCGTAATTTAAATATTTTACACATAATTTAATGTTGTAAAACACTATTTGTTCAATAGAAACTAATCATGTTTCTATTGATATTATTTTTCGTGAAAATTATATTGATTTGCAGTTTGTTTTGTGAAACAAATTCTATAGTTATACTGTAATTAATTTTTATTGAAGCAAGTCTTGATAAAAAAAGATAAAAAAAAATATTCACCAGAACTCAAACATCATTTAATAAAAAAAATTTTCTTTTTTTTTTTTTAATTATACATTGACATACATGCAAAAACTTTTGCACCAACTCATATTTGGAAGAAAATTTTATTTATATAATTTATTTAAATATTTATTTATATATTATAAAACCATCAAATATAAAAAATTGTAAAATGCTACTCTATATATGCTAATGCATCATATCATAAAAGAAAAGGCATTTTTAAAATAAAAATTTCGTTATAAAAAATCACAAATAAAAGCTACCGAAGGTATTTTTGTTAAATTTACTCGACTGGCCATCTACAATACCAGGAGAACAATAGTTTAGATTCTCCATATTCGATTTATTTCTTTTGCTCGTGGGCAGCAAAATTTCCAGTTTATGAAAACCTACTAAGTCCATCGCATTGATTCCCAAAGGGCAGGAATGCCAGGACTTTAAGGGTTCGAGTTTTTGTGGACCGCGGCGATAGCTTTATGATGCTGCAGTCCAGCAATAAAATCGGAATGGAGTGAAAGGTGGTTCCGTGAGAAGAATTTCTGAATCGATTTGAAAGGACAAATATCCAGAGAGATTGTTGTAGAGTTTGTCAAATAAATATAAAAGAAACATGGTGGGGACACAGATAGAATTTTCAAATTTCGCTAACAGCAATGATATAATATGACACTATAAATGTAATATCGTACTGGTATGATATTTTTTTTCTTATAAAACATTTCTATGTTTTGTAAGAAATATCTTTAGTTTAAATGGTAGATACATTTATTATTAAATTTTTATAATATTTTTGTTATTGAAAACCTTTTGTTATTATTATTAATATAGCTATAGTATTAAGCGGTATATATTTGCGAATTATTTTTTAACGTTAGAGATATTTTTTACAGAAAATACAAGTAAAAATATTTATAAAAATTTAATGCTCATTTTTTGTTGTTGAATATCATTATTCTCCGATTTCCCTGACATATATCGCAAACAGCTACATGGCAGGGCATAGAAAGGGACATTGCCTTTAGAAAGGAATATTAAGTACACATGTCCATAAATGCTCACCGGACTTGAATCCAATAGAGCATGTGTGGGATATGCTTGGCCGACGAATTGCAGCCCTTCAACCCCTCCCACCTGTCAACCGGAACTTCGGAGGGCATTGCTTGATGTGTGGCGTAATATTCCCAGGATCAGATTAATAATTTGATACTCAGCATGACTAGGCGTTGTAAGGCCTGTATTGCATCATCCGGGAGACCTACTCCATATTAACCATCATACTAACCATGTTATACTGTTTTTTGTAAATAGGTTCTTTTTTGAAATTTGCTCCAGGGAGTAAAAATCGCAATTTTTATTAATTATGTCAAACATATAGCATCTGTTTTGCTCTTTACCTTTTGTTTAATAAATAGACTTTACAAATAAGTCAAATTTGTTCTGCTTCTGTCTCTTTCTTTGCCTGAACTTCATTATCCTTAATTTATGGATATGAGTGTATAACTTCCAATCATTTGCTTGTCATATAAGAATTTGCGCGGTGTTTTTAACAATCTATGAGAGATACGCTATACACTTCGTAGAGTGGGAAATATCGCCTTCCGTAAGTAATTTTAGGGCTGTTTGCCCCTTATTTCATATGATGGTGATGTGTTTTATGATAGAAAACCTTGAAAACTTCCTTTGAGCGGCTTAATATTCTCTGCAAACGCATTCGCACACGTTGTTACATTCGTCATCTACAACAGCTTCTCGTCTCAGACAACAGCGGCTGTAATGCAGGGTACTAATGAATTCGAACCTTAGCACTCTTGCCTTCTAGACGCGTATGTATAGGGAAGCTAGGATTATGATGTATACATATCTAAAACTACATAAAATCTAAATATTGGGTTTTCAAAGAGGAAATTTCTAGAAAAAAATTAGTTGATATCAAATATAAGAAATTATTTTGTTCATGAAAAAGCTTGCATCCATATTGTCTATACATTTTCATTTAAGCGCAGATTGTGCAGGCAATATGAAACCCTGGCAGAAGAGAGTCAATGAATTCCTGCAAGTGCAGTTTTAGAGAATTGTTGGAATTCAATTATTTTCCTATTAAAATGTTGTCCGAATTGTGGAAAAAGTGTATAGTGTATGTATCAAAGAGGGCTATGTGTCCTGAGTATGGATAAGGATGAAGAAGTTCCAACTCCAATTCCGGTAGTTTTGCCACATTCATGTGTGAAGTGTGTGATCTAGAGTTATTATGCAATAAGATAGTGAGTCGATCTGATGAACACACTAGGCTGTTTTTCTTTTGGGTTTTTGCATCGTTCCGCCCAATTTATTGCAGTATATTTCTGCTGTGATAGATGATTCAGGTTCCATGAAATCTTAATGGATCACATCTGTGCTAGACCACTATCAGCTTCTATTGAAGAATAGTGCTTTGGTGTGAATTTGGATGATTTATCCTTGTCCAACCATAGTTTGCAGTTGTCATATTGGATCTATTTCTCATCACAAATGACAATTTGAATAAGAAATGGATCAGATTTGTAAAGAGAAAACAACATTAAGAAAGTTTCCAAACGTTTTTGTTTCTGTTTTTCATTCAGTTCAGGTAGGGCCCACTTATCAAAACTTTTTCAATTTGCCTATTTAACCTAATTGAGATAATATTGTTTGTTTTCTAACACCAGCTTCATCAATTCATAGGCACACTGAGATGAGTCAGACTTAAATATGACCTTTAGTTTATTGATCTTTGGTTCTGGGCAACCGTGTAGCTTATTTGGGAGGTCAAAGTTACCTGTATCGAATTTGGCGAACCAATTTGTTACTGTCTGCTGCGTAGTAACACTAGAACCAAAGACACTACTAGTGTTTCGCGTGTTCTGTGCTGATGCAGTTCCACGTAAAAATTCCTAGTGCGAATTTCTGGCTGATTCATTTTCAAAAAGAATTTTAAAAATAGTTTTTAATATTGTTCAGAGCTTTTATTTCCTTAAACAGGAGAGATGTGTAACTTTCGAAAAAACAACAACATAGAACGTAAAATATTAAGCCAGTGTAAAATAAAAAACTGTTATAGTTGGCAATATTATTATCTACAGATTTCATCCTTGCCAACCTGATAATAATTAATTAAAATAAAGCTCAATTCTCGTAAATAATCTGTGAAGAAAATGCGTATATTAGTGAAGAAAATGTGTATATCGTATTTTGAGATATTATTTACTTAGTTTTGTTAAAATCTTGCATATTTTCAACAAAAAGATACCAGGCTATACTAGATTAAGTTTAAGAACTTGTGCGAAATCAATTTATCATGAAAAAATCAATGATTGAGATGTTTCTTCTTAAAATAACTTAGTTTCCCCCATTTTGAGCCAATTTTATTCTTGAGAATTAAATCAGAATTTAAACTTTATAAATTAAATAAAACTTGCAACATCTTTATATAATTTTTCTCTTTCTTCATAAGGAGAAAAGTTTGTTAGTGATGTAGCTTTAAGGGAAAAAAACTGTAATTAACTGTAAATAAACTGTATTTAAATGTAATTAAATTTTAATTAACTGTGAATTTTAGGGATTTTTTTCTGTATTATGGTTTAAATTCTAGTTAATTTTATGCCCATTAAATAAGAAAGTTTAAAATTTGTTAATGCTAAATTTATCTTAAAATTTCATTTTAACTGTGCTAAGAAACCTATATTTTTGTGCTGGGATTATAAATAATAATATAATATTATTTATAATGATACTCATTGCTGACCACTTGAGGGTTTAATTTAAAATCTAAAATTTTTGTTCTGCAGTAAAAAACAGATAAATAAGAGAGCTATTTATTTGAAGAACTTTTAACGTCAAAGAGTACATCTGTATCTTTCGCCAATTTTTTTCGTAATAAATATGTCTTATTTTTTAAATAATAATTTTAGTTTATTAACAAATTAGATTTTTTAAATATTCAAAATAAATAATAATTTTAATTTTACCAACCTTTAATTATTATTAATAATTTTAATTAATAATTGTGAATTTATGGAAAGTTAGATCTTTTAAGAAAATCTATCAATCCTTTTCTTTTATAGTCGGCTTTTAACTAGAAGATAAAGTAATGTTTCATCTTAATTGAAAATTTACACGTATGAATTTGTTTTTGAATATTTGATGAATTTTTAATTAAATTAATATTTGACGAATATTTATGAAGTCTAAAACAATTTTTTGATTATTATTAATGCACTAAAGATGAGTAAAAGTAAATAAATTCTTCACTCCCTCATATGCATTATACATATGTTTTTGTGTGTGATAAATATCATTTTCACCTTATGGCGGTTTGAATATTTGTATCCAAATGTAAGATTTCGAAATGCAATGATCATATTTTTTTCTCTCTGAGCAATCTAGTTACAGATTTTACAACAAATATCTCATAGTTTAACACGTAGTAAATTGATGAGTCTGTATATGTTTTTATTTTTCATTTAGTGTTCATTTACATAAGTACAAAACACAAAAATATATAAGATACTTTTATTTACGTCCGTTTTTTAAGAGCTCCCATTCTCTTCTAAATAAACTTAATTATTTTCTACTCCTGTCGTAACCCTTAGCAAATATATCAACTATTACTGTACCATCTACATTACGTCAACGGTGTCTGCGCCATCTACCGTTGATGACAGAATTTATTTTAAAAAATCGTCTACATTCGGTCAACCTGACAAGACAATTACCTTCAATTTTTACTTTTCAAGTTTTTAACTTGCTTTTTTAAAAAATAATAAAATTATTATTCTATATATTGCAATGCAAAAAAATATATATACAATACTCACATCCTAAACCTGTAATCATTTTGTAAAGATTACTAAAATTTTAAAATTCTATGACTAACATCAACATAAAATTTCTTTAAAATTCAAAAAAAGTTTAAGTTCTTTCAAGAAGGGTTCATGAATAAGTTGTATTTGTTCCATTTTGTCTTCTTTTAACCCAACTCTTTTTGCTTACTGTTCAAATAAAATTGAAAAAGAGGGGAAATATATCTCATTCCTTCGGATTAAATCCCTGAATGAGATTTCTTCAATCAACCGAATTTCTTGTTTACTTCCGGAGAGTTAATATCACATTCAGCTGACATTCGGAACACAGTATTATTTCCTTTTGAAGCATTAATTTCTCCAATTCAAAAGTTCTTTGCTTCTCCTGCTCTTCACATTATGTTTTTGCCTTTCGCTCTTTTCTATTAATTGCTGAATTTTCTTTTCAGGCTTTTCATTTTCCTTTTCGAAATTTTTATTCCCCTCCCTTTTAATTCTTTCCTCAGTTATTATTTCGAAATCTTGCTTAACAAATTCTTGATCATAATTGTATGCTATTTGTGAATATTTTTCTACTAACTACAGTGGTTTCCAGTTCGATCGTTCCAACGATTTCAGATGCTGGTTCTATAAAATCATTTTTTGATATTTTCCAAGGAACAACAATTTGATGCATATGCTTTAAAATATTTGAAAACTTTTGCACCTAAAAATATACTATACTTTAAAATAAGAAAGAAATCATTGAAATTTATCACTTTCTATTTCTTGAAACCGTAGTAGTTCAAAATTTTCTAACTGTAACCCAGGTAATTATTCCACTTCTAAAATGTTATCTTTTTTTCATTTATCCTTCTTTTACATAAGTAAATACACAAAAATAACACAAAAAAATTATAATCAGATGGGCCAATAAACAGGTTACCCATAAAATTTAGAATTTAATGTAACAATAAACACAGAACTGTAGAAACAAATTTTCTTTTCTTGAAAAACCTCCTTTTCATTTCAAATAAAATTGTTGTTGCTATCACAAGACGATCTTTAAAAAAATTTCATTATTTATTTCTGAATTTATTTTTTTACTAAATTATTTAATAATTACTCACTCATTTTGTAAATAAATATTATGTATAATAAAACTCGTGACAGAAATTTAAATACAGATACAAAAAAAAAAAAAAAAATACAGATTTCAGTTAAAATGACCAAAATTGAAAGTGATTGAGGACACGAAACACCCTTTCCTCAAAACAATACCTGTATATTTTAGGGGCAACAAAATACTTTTATCTTCCCATTTTTTTAAAGAGTCACCGCTCTCTTTCAGGAACAAACTTACATGGTGCTTTACAATTTGGGTTATAGAGAAGAACTTGACTGCATAAGCAGCTACCTTCTATCTTGCAACATAGAAACAACAACATTAAAAACATAGTAAGATAAAAATAAAAAATCGTTGAAAGAGGACACATTGCGGAGACAAAAGGTAAATATGAATAGTAACTATGTCTACAAAAAGGGAGAAGTCTTCTCATTACTGTAGATGTGAGGCAATCAAAAGCCTAATTTTATTTTTCAAATAGTCCGGAGAAAATTTAATGTTTTTCAACAGGGTTATCACAGTGTAATAAGTGTGTGTATGCTTTCTTCTATTCCTCATAATAGTTGGAAGATGTTGGAGAAATCTCTTAGTTCATGGAGGATCTTGTAAAGTAGGTGGATGTTATCATGAAGAGCAAGTCCAATTGCAGGTTGCGCAGAAAGATGAGATTCTTGGACTTTTTGGATTCTCCGCATCAGAAAAATGCGCGAACACTGTTTTTGAGTTGAAACCCTATGAACCGTAGTGCACTTTGGTAACACTAAATCTGATCTATGTATATTATTCTCGGGGCGAATAACTTATGTGTAAGTTGCCTACACTGGAACGCAACAACAAAATAATATTTTTTTATATATTTCCAGACAAGGTAATGTGGTTAGTTTAGCAGCTGATAATGTAATCAATGATAGGAATACACAGAATTGTTACTGTTTGTTACATTTACTTTTGAAATAAATATTAGCTTTTGAAATAGATATAAATTTTTTCTAAATTTTCGCCATCATTGATCTATCTCCGGGAGCATTTACATGTCCTACATGAGTAGAAAAAAAATGTAGGGAGAAATCTTAGTGAAATGTACATTATTATCTTAGGTAGGCTT
>BPLR01007033.1:0-19354 GCA_021605095.1 Caerostris extrusa | reverse complement strand
AGATATTCTACAAAAAATCTTATATGGAAAACTTCTTGTAATGGTTGAATTACAACCAATTCAAATCAAATTTAAGCTTTTTGTATTCCACTTAATAGAAAATGGATTGCTAAAACAATATTTTTTTAGGGAAATAAAAATTTCAAAAATATATACATCAATCTTACTTTTTTATCTATTTAGAACAGGCTATTTTGTGGTAATCCGGCTGCTGTAGGCATTTTTTCTGTGGCTATTTCCTATGTTTCTTAGTACCTGACAAGTATTTATTTGCGTAACATTTTAGAGCATCACTCAAAATAAGTTTTGAGGAAAAGAATTGCAGAAATACATTTTTGTAACTATGATCTATAAGTCTTTGAATATTTAAATTTTCATGAAGGTTTTTCTAGACTAGAATAATTTAATAATATATCATTAGAAAAAAGGTTGTTTTATCATTGTCATAAAAATACCAACTACAAGATCTTTAATACTTTATTGCTTTTCTATATGTTGACAAAAATTACATTTAAATTTAAAGTGGATTAAGATAGGGGATCCCGTGCGATTTGAAAAAGCTTTATATTTAATATGTATTGTTTTTGCAATTTAATTCGTATCACAAAACAATTTTTGTGGTTGAACTTATATATTCTTAAATCATTTCATTTAAGCAGAACAAGTAAACTTATTCAAATTTCGAGTAAAAAAATGAGGTTTTTCCGCATTTTAGTGCTATCAGCCAATTACATTTAAATTGGTATAGGGTTGAGTAATATTTGTTTGACAACATGACTATTGTTTAATATTGTTTACTTCTGGCAAATGAAATAATTCAAATGAAAATTTTGTAATCAATAGCAATTTAGTAAAACTATTCGGGAGTATAAGAATAAATAACGGGAAAATTATCAACTTCAGAAATTATATGCAAATTTTATTAGATCAATATATTTAAAAATGACTATTTCAGTATTTATGGAAAACAAATTTAAATGAAAAATGTTTGATTTAACGAAAAAAATTAAATTATTTAGGAATATTTTAAAAAAAAAAAAATATAGATATTGTTTTATATATTGTCTAGGTTTTTTTAAAGGATTCTGTTTAATTATTCATCAAAGCCGTGACCAGTATCAGTGACAATATTCTAATTTAATAACAGTAAATGTTATTTATTTATTAACTCTTTTAAATATTATCGATATTATTCATTCCTAATAGGTACTTTTTTCCTGTACAACATAAAGAACTTTAAAGGGCAACAGATGAAAATAATCAACATACAGATTAAGCAAGATCGCGCTTAATTGAAAAGGAGACCTTTTAACATTGGCTTTATATAATTTCTTATAAAAGTTCAACCATGTCAAAATCTAACATTAATGTAAAACAATAGTATTAAAAGTGTGATTCTTGTGAAAAAGTGTTCCAACATAAAAAGCATTTATCCCAGCACATGCTTGTTCACACAGGTCTTAAGCCATATAAACGTTTGCCAAAAGGTATTTATGCGAAAAGGACATTTAAAAACGCATTCATTTCCGCATTCCAGAGTGACAAATTATGCGTGTGAGCTTTTCAAAACAAAATTTAGTATAATGTCAAATTTGAAAACTCATTTGCTTACGCACTCCAAAGACATGCCGCACGAATGCGAAATCTGCAAAAGAAAAATTTCTCAGGTGGGACATTTAAAAACTCATTTGCAAATCCATATGAACGAAAAACCATTTGAATGTGAAATATGTTATCAGAAATTTACGCAAAAGGGCAATTTGCAAAGACATCTATCTATTCATTCAAAAGAAAAACCACACATTTGCTCGCTGTGTGATAAATCGTTTCTCCAGAAAAGGGTTTTAATGCAACATTATCGTACCCATACGAAAGAGAAACCACACGCATGCGATAAGTGTGGAAAAACGAAGATATCTCTTGAAGATATCTTTTAACAAGTCACATGCTCACACATTTGAAAGAGAAATCGTAATATGCTAAATAAAAGAGAATTTTGATAATGAATTTATATAAAAATGTATAACCTTTTTTGGTCCTGACAATTACATTTTTATGTATAGTATTAAATTTTTAAGAATTATCAGTAAGGAATATTTTTTATTCAGTTTGCATAACCGATTTTAGAACTTTAAGACAAGTATTTGGTTTTATAATATTTTATACTTTTTTTCTTTTATTTTAAATACCATTGTTGATTTATATGCTTTTATAGTATACTATGTAACTGATTTTTGTCTTTTGAATAAATGTTAATATTTTCTTGGTATATTTATTTATTTTTTTATATTCTATAGTAAAAATAGAAATGTTAATTATAAAAGAAGCTTTGTTTTAATTTTCAATATAATACTATATTTGTGGAACATTGAAATTATATTTGTTTAATATAGTATCTTCCAATTTCCAGTAAGACCAGTTTTCAATTTAAATTTCCTGGGCATATGGTATTTCATTTTTTTTTCTTTCTTTGGTTATTGGCACTGTCCTTGAAATCTGTGTGAAATTGAACGTCAAAATATCCATTAGTGTTTGAGTAACGCTTAGCTTCGTGAGACGCCACAACTGATTCCGACGATTTTTGAAATGTCTGAATTAATTGAGCAAGAACTTACGTTAATTTTTTTTTTGTGGAAACGTATAGAATGTTGCAGAAGGCATTCAGTAAGCATTCCTATATCGGAAATAAATGTTTAGAAGTGGTATAAACAGTTCAAAGAAGGTAGAGAACGCGTCGAAGAAGAGGTCTCTGGTCGACCACCAATCTCAACCGACGACGTCCAAAAATTTAAAGATTTGGTGCCTGCAAACCGGCGATTTACAATCGGAGCCCTTCTGATGATCTTGAATTTCAAAAGGATCGGTCAATTCCATTTGGGCCTCTAACGCATCAAATCTGAATGGTACCGAAAACACTGAATGCGTCAGCTCACTCTGCATTGATTCTGCGTGACTTTTTCAAAAATGAAACCTATATCGTTCCAGAAGCACCGTATTCCCTTTTTGCATCGTGCTATTTCTGACATTTCAATTCAAAAGACCATTCCGGGGACACCCTTTTGAGTCGATTGAATCGCCGGAACCAGTTTTAGTATCTCACAAACCAAGCGTAACTCAAGCACTAATGAATATTTTGACGTAAAATTTCATACAGATGTCGAGGACAGTGCCAATAACCTGAAAAAGAAAATTGAAATACCATATACCTGGGGAATTTAAGTCTGGTCTTGCACAGTAGTGGACACAGTAGTATATCATTTTTTTTCTTGTAATGCAGCTGGCAAACACTTGGATACAGCTTGGTCTTGGATGCCTTAAGGCAAACGCTCACAGACGTTACTCACTTTGCATTACCCAGGGGTGCGTGTAAATTGAAGATAAGCCACGGACGTGGAGTAACAATGCCCCGCAGACGCTCTACGATCCTATTAGATCGGGACCTAAGGTTTAAATTAGATTACAAACCCCTATAAATATCCATGGCACCGCCGGGATTCGAACCCGAAACCTGTGGTACCGAGCACCAGAGCTCTAGCCACTCGGCCATTCAGGCCTCAGTAGTATATCCCCGATTTGCAACTTTGGGAAGAAGTCGATAGTACCAATCAAATCAGTATTTCCCAGTGGAATCTGTGAGTCTCTCTTCTCTTAGACGCCTTTTGCTCTTTTCCGCTCTCATAACATGTGTTGTATTTATGCCACGGTACGATGGATATGCATGCACACATTACTGCCTCAGCTGCAAATTGCCTTAAGATGTGTAGAGATGTCATGAGTTTTGAGAGACACAGATTTTTTATTTTTTTTTTCTGTCTGGTTTTTTTCTTTTTCAGCGACGAATCTAAAAACATCAGTTATGTCAAAATACCAGGATTTTTACGACTCAAATTACAAAATTCATTAGAAACATATACGCACTATTTAAATAAGTTTAAAAAACAATATTAACATTCAAAATGTTCTTTTAAAAATATAATAATTTCAACTATTAATTTAGAAAAATATTTATTTTATTAATCCATTTGTTGTTTTTGTTATAATGCAGCTGGTAATACAGAAACAGTTAACAGACAATATAGCATTATGATTTCAATTGGCTTTGGGCTTTAAAAGAAATTCAAGTTTAATCAAACCAAGTTTAATTTTAAACTCTGCTTCCAGAAATAAAAAAAATATTTATTGTGATAATCCATAGATTAAAAATACTGTAGAGTTGGACATTCTGTAGAATCAGAAGTGCGGGGGTGGCCTGCTGGTCAAGTGGTTAGTGCCCTAGAATTGGGTACCTCAGACTTCAGGTTGAGATCCTGGTAGTGACATGGATGTTTGTTAGTGGTTCAAAATCTACTTTAAAATGTAGATCTTTTTATGCTTAACCCTAGTTTACGAAAAAGGACAGTAGAGGGGACAGTGAATGAAACTAAAGATCGAGATAGTTGAACGATATTATTTCCTAAGATTTCTTGAAAATTGTGGCAACGGAGGTATATAAAAATACTACATGCAGACGTTGATTAAACAATCCATTATATCATTTTCAATAACCGATATTTAAGGAAAGAAAGGACTTTTAGAAAATACCACATTACAGAAAGCCTTTTCAATCTCTGAAAAATTACAGGTAAGTAGTTTTGATTCTATTTTGGCATCCAATTGCTATATAATTGTATATAAATTCTTCTTGTATTTTCCAGTATAAAATTTCTTTTGTTGACGTATGTATGAAAATTTTAGATCGTAGAAGAGTATTCCAGAGATCATATTTACAGTATTCTTCGCATTAAAATTAATTATCTTGTATAAATGCATGAAATATTTCCTCAATATGCATTATTTTCTAAATAAAAATTTCATGTATTTAGAGTAAGGCTTATACGGAAAAGGAAAAAATTAAAATTATATATAAATGCCGGGACATTTTCTAGAAATAGGAAACCCGTATTTAGGTTAGTTGAAAAATCTTGTTCATTTCGGAGTTTCACCTCTACGCACAGTACTCCTTACAACTTTTAAATTAAAAGGTATTAGTTTTCATTATCAAATTCTTACTATGAAAATTATTTATGAATGACATGCATATAGTATCAAAAATAGTAAGCACAATGAAGATTCAATTGCTTAAAAAGTTTAACAATTTAGGAAAAAAAAGACAACATCTCTATGAATAATTTTCAGGATTGAAATTTCCACAGTTTGAAATAATTTTTAGATAAGAATTGGCCTTCAAGTTGCACCAATACATTACCCAGGGAGCGCCGTTTAACAATATTATGGGACCTAATGTTAACCACTACAAACCTGGGCAATTTTACGTGGTACCGAAGAGCGCTAACCATTCGGCCATCAGGCCCTAAAGAAATTATTCACGATTTTGCGTGTCATCCTTGCGCAGTTGTTAAAATGTAATTTGTTGTCGAAATATTTGCATACATTGAAAAGTTACGAAAATAAGAATGAAGATTTAAAATATGTTTTCCTATCATACATTTTTATTGAGTGTGCTTCAGTTTTAAAATTTTTATAAAGTTAGTTATAAATATATGGTTGCAAGGAGATAAATGAAAGCAATGAAATAGTGTTTTTCAATTTATTTACTTAAATGCAAAAAAAAAATGTCCTTTTTACATCTTAGTACACACGTTAGCACAAAATACCAAGTCACAATTTTGTTCCACTTTCTTTGTAGAACTTTATATGAAGTTTTGATAATATTATACTGAAAATTTTTTTTGATGATTGAACGGATTCTAATTTAAATCATATCTGAAACTTTTCACCCTTATTTAAAATGTATTTCAGAAAACAATTATTTTAGGGAAACAAAAATTTCATATTTAGATCCGATTTCACATTCTCAGTATTTATTTAAAATGGGATTTTCTTGACTATTCTTATGTTTGCTATTAAAAGAGAAATATTTATATGCGGAACACCAATTTCACCCTTCTTTCGTCGAACCACTTGAATTGGGACCATAACAACGCAAATATCTCAACTCATGTTCATTATATTTTGAGAATGACAAGCAATGTTTGCTTATCTGCTTAACTAAAATAGAAATCGTGTGAAGTTCTACTAAAGCACCTTCTACATATAAATAATTGTAACATCAATTTAGATAATTTTGCTTATACTGAAAGGTAAACAGGTTTATTTTTTATAAAATATTGCTTAACTTATTACGTTGGCGTAAAATTATTTTTTGTCTAATATATATGATTTTCCAAAACATTGTTATTTGAAAAAGATGCACATTGAGTTTTGTGATGGACTGTATTTTCATCAGTATATTTCATTTCATTTGTTTATGTCTTATATTTGACTTATTTGTGTGTTTATAATTTGCAAAAACGCCACTGAACCTTTCAGTTGCAATGTCCAGGGCTGATTTTGCAGATTTCGGCATTTTAAATGGTCAAATAATATATTTGTCATTTAGGTTTTCATTACCATTCTTGTCAACAAATTAAAATATTTTATTACAAAATCTAGTTTGAATCCTCTGTTGACATTTTGCTCTTTTAAATAGTAAAATTTCATTATGTTTCACTCTTCATTTTACGCGTTTCACCGATGTTAAATTTCGAATAACATTATGAATATTTCTTTTAAATTTACTTGTCGAGCATTTCACCTCTAAATCACTTGCTAGTTATTAGAGATTCAAACTTTTTCACTGCCATCTTAATTGTTGAAATACTTTCAAAAAATATTTCGTCCACTTTCAGGAATAGTAAACTCATTTGATTTCATGTTATTTTCAAGGGACTTTTCTTTTTTTTTTCAATTGCAATTTATTCTTTTGTTTATTATTCTATTGATAATTAATGCTAAAATTATCTTTTATTTAATGAATTTGATTTAATATTTTTTTTAAATCTAAAAAGGGATTGAAAGACAAATATCGAATAATTTTTTTTGTCGCATTTTATGCTATCGGTCGACTATATTTAATTTACTACTAGGGGTGAGTAATATTTGATTGGCGACATGTATATTGTTTAGTATCTTTTCCAAAACGCGTCATGACATGATGTAATTCAAATGCACATTTGTGTAATAATAAATAATTTAGTAAACAATTCGGCAAAAACAAATGATTTAAGAAAAATAATCAACGTTTGAAGTTTAGTTATATTATATTAGACATTTTACTTATATAAATGTTAGTAGTTTGAAATATTAAATCCACATTTAAAGTGTTTGAAAAAAAAAAACAATTTAAATAGGGGAATAGATGTTTTTTTTCTGGAATACTAACAATTTTGAAAATCTTGAAATGTTAACAGGCATAGTTTTATATATTGCATATTTTGTTTTAAAGATTTTGTTGTTTCATGAATAATATCATTAATCAGTGACATTATACTAATTTGTTAAAAAAATGAATATATTTTACTATTAAATATTTAAAAGAATATTAATATTCTTTTTCAATATCTACTTTTTTTCTATGGAATATAAGGAACTACAGTGGACAACAGCTGAAAATAATCAACATACAGATCCAGATCACGCTGAATTGAAACGAAGACGAATCTTTAAATTGATTTTACATAATACCTTAAAAAGTCTTCAACTATGTCAAAATCTACCAATATTTCAAAACAATTTTATTACGAATGTGAGACTTGTGGTAAAGTGTTCCAACAGAAAAGGAATTTTTCTCAGCATGTGCGTAATCACACAAGCGTTAAGCCGTATGTTTGTGGCGTTTGCCAAAAGGAATTTAAAAGAAAAGGAAATTTAAAAACGCATTCATTTACGCATTCTGGAGTGAAAAATTATGCCTGTGATATTTGCAAAAAAGAGTTTACACGGAAGTCTACTTTGACGATTCATTTGCTATTGCACTCTGAAGAAATGCCTCACGAATGCGAATATTGCAAAAGAAAATTTAGAGAACGATGTAATTTGCGTGTACACTACAGAATCCACACCAAAGAAAGGCCTTATGAGTGCGAAGTTTGCAAGAGGAGATTTTCACAGAAGACCAATTTAAAAACTCATTTGCGCATACACACGAATGAAAAGTCGTTTGAGTGTGGAATTTGCAATATGAAATTTACGCAAAAGAGCACTTTGCAAAACCATCTATTGATACATTCAAAAGAAAAATCCCACATTTGCAAATTTTGTAATAAATCGTTTGGTCGGAAAGGAGTTTTAATGCTACACTATCGTATACATACACAAGAGAAACCACACGTATGCGACACATGTGGGAAAGGTTTCTCACGAAGGTATTATTTAACGAGACACATGCGTACACATTCTTAAGTGAAATTGTGGCATGGTAAATAAAAGAGCATTTTCATAATTCATTTATATTAAAAAAAATTATAATTTTTTTCATTGTTGTTCCTGGCAATTCCATTTTTTATGTCTAGTGTTAAATTTTAATGAATGACAATAAGGTTATTTTCATTACAGGTTTTAGTATTTTAAGACAAATTGCTTTTATGGTATGTTATATTCTTTTATTTTAACTCCATTGTTTTTCTGTATGCTTTTATAATACATGGTGTAATTCATTTTTGTCCTCTGAATTTTATATGTAAATATTTTCTTGTTTTGAAAGTGTATTTTTAAATACTATATTTTAAACAGGAATCTTAATTATGAAAAAAGCATTGTTTTGTTTTTCGACGAAGTAAATTTCTTGTAAAGCAGTGCAACGATTTTTCTTGTTTATTATATATACAATGTGATGAGGAATGTGTTCATAAAAGTTTGATAATGACATGTCATAAAAATTCATTGGGAAATAATCGAATAGTATGACGAATTATTTCAATTAAAAATGTCTTTTGTGGTTTTATCGAAATGTTATAATGAACAGTTTTCTTAGAGATTTTAAAATTTCAATATTTAACTTCACTCTCTATTATTTATCAATAACATGCTTTTTTTTTAATTTTAACATCATCGAATATGATGTGATGGATAAATCATACCATTGTAAGTTTTTATCAAATTATAAATGTGTTTATGAAATCCTGCATAAGAATAAAAATATTAATATACCTTGCACAAAATATTCATATTTTATATTAATTATAAAAATTAGTCGGTATTCGTGAAGATTTTATTTGTTTTTAGGGCTCTAGCATTTTCATACTGGAACTTGTAAACAATTTATAATTTTTTTCTCATTTAAATTATAGTAGCTATATTTTAACGTTAATAAATGAACGATAACGTTATGTTACAATATAACAATATCTGAAGTGAATTGTATACTAATATAAAGTGATTTTATAAAAAGTTATTGTTCAGTTTGGAAAGAATTTAAGGAAATCAAAGTAATATACGATAGTAGAAATTGTTTCTGAAACCTAAACGATTATTAAATATATATATATATACATATCTATATTTATAATTTTTCCTGGGTTATATTCTATGCTTTAAAATGTCTTTTTATTAGAAATAATCAAAATAATAAGTTATAATAATAATTAAATTTGAATAAATAAGAATTTTAAAATATTCAGATTATCGGAAAAATAAATCCTATACAAACAAATTTGTAGATTATTTTTAGTGAATGATGCATGTGCTCGGTTAATAATTAAAAATTACGTATTTCATGCAAATTTACCAATAATTTTTTTTTTAAAAAAATTACTTCGTAAGTATTATTTTATTAAAGAAAATATTATATTAAAAAATTCTCACTAATATTAAATGAAAATACGCAGCATGTTGAACTGGAATTTTACTAAAAATATGTAAGATCAAGGTATTTCTAACAGTTTTAAGATATTGAAAATTTTGAAAATGGACATTTCTATTACATAAATATACTGTCAGTATAAAATGTCGGTATATGCAATCATGCTTAAAACAAAAGGGATAATGTATCTGTCACAAATTAATCATAATTTATATTAAATATAAAAAGTCAGTAATAGTAAGTATTTGTTTTGAGATAAGTAAAATATAATAAAACTTTCCAATCTGCAAATGAAAATTATTTTCTTAATGCAATCGTATTAAATAGATTTTAACGTTAATAAATGAACGAAAATGAAAAATTGCACTAAAACGATTTATTAAAATATTAAACAAATTGTTCCATTTCTAAAATTTTAAAACTACTTAAATGACCCATTTTCTTAAGTGACTTCGAAAGATCTGAAAATAGAATAAAGCAAATTATTTGGGGAACTTAAAAGTGTTAAGGTGTTCCGCTTAACATTTTCCCAGAAATATATTCTACACTTTAAAAATGTCGTCAGAAGAAATAAAAATTAGTCTTGCTAGATATTATTACATATTAGCGAAAAAAAATTATTAATAAATGTGCTTATTCCAAATTGTTACACCAAATCTAGTCTCAGTATTACAGAATTCCTTTTTTTTTTTTCTTAATCGGCGACAAAAGTAAAATAATTGTAGCATAGTTTTTACCAATAAATTGTATTATTTTTCCATATGTCCCAAAATTAAAACCAATATATTTTATTAAAGAATACACATAAACAAAATTACGTTCATCCCTGAATATAATCTGATTACTACATTTCATGGAATGGTTAATATATTGTGGTATAAAGATCTAAAACCGATTATAAAATATAACTCATATGAAAGTAAAAATTTGAAAACATTATATTTCTAAAAACGAATTACTAATTAAACAAGGCAAAATATAAAATTTTGTTTAGTGCGATATTATTTTTAACTTTTTAACTTCCAGTTATTTATTAAAATTTTATTGTTATTGTTATTATCTATCAGTTTTTCAAACACTTTGCTCAAATATATTTTTCGCGCTAAAAATAAAACAATATATTAGTTTCACTCAAAAATAAATCTTTTCATGTGGATCTCTACATGTTTAAAAAATATTCTGAAATGAACTAGCTTTTGTATACATATATTTAAAAGAAATAAATTTATGTTTTTAGAAGGTTTCAGTTAATTTGAGTTAGGTTTTTTCGAAACGAAACGCATCGATTTTGAACGTTTATGAACGTGTTGCGATTCTTTTTAACACTTTCAAGTAAATTAGGATGCATGAAACTTGCATGTTTTGATGATTTTTTTTAAATTATAAGAAGTAGTGGCTTTATCATTAACACTGAAATTGATAAATTTCAAATACGAACTTCTGTACGAGTTTACATACCCTGAGTAAATAATTTCGAAACATATTCGTATATTTTGAAAAGGAAATATATTTGTATAAATCTTCTTTCACTATTTGATTGTTTCTACCATAAGAGCTATTTTGAAAGAAATGCTTCCAGATTGTTGAGACATAATTTGCAACTATTTGTTTCGTATGAATTTATGCAAGATGAAGATTTATATTGTAGAAAGATTTGTAGATTTGTATTGTAGAAGATGAAGATTTATATTGTAATAAAATCAATTCCTTTGAATTTTCTTAAGTACAGGGCCATATATTCAAAGAATTTGCATGCAAAATAGCTCGAAAAGAACTAATTTTTCAGGTCAATATAATATTTGTATATTTTTCGCATATTCTAAAAACAAAATAAAATTCATAAAATATCTTTGATTGTTCTTTACCATAAGTACTACTTTTGAAAGAAATGCCTCCAAACTGTCGGGACACAATTTGCAATTATTTGGTTAGCATAAAATTATGGAAATAATGAAGAGATGGTCATTTATTTGGTAATAAAAATCAATTCATTTGAATTTTTTTGAGTACAGCTGCAGATATTCACATAATTTTTATGCATAATAGCTGGGAAAGAACTAATATTTCAAATTAATATAATATGTGGTTTTCTATAATTTTTATATACGAAGAAGAAACAATTTCCAAGGAATTTCTAAAAATATATACTTTTTTTAGTCATTAATGCACTTTGACAGAAATATTAACAGCAGCTTCGACGATTGCTTTTGATAACGATTAGACAAAACAACTTTTGAATCTTTGTTTACATTATATATTGTACTATTTTAATAAAAAGATTCAGAGATGTTTCTATGACGGTATTCAAATTTGATTTATTTTTCCTCAACTTTTTTGCTGCTGCCTGATGAACAATTGAACCTTCAGGTACCACAGGCTTCAGGTCGAATCCTAGTGGAGGTACGGATGTGTGTTAATGTTCAGAATCCACGTTAAACTGTAGATCCCGAAACAGAAATCTCGATATGAACTCTTTTTTAAAATGTAATGTAATTCGTAATCCAGAATTACAAGTTTGGTTTATTTTGTCACTCTACGGTCATCTTATGCACACTTTAGGCTAAACAGACCGTTACCTACAGTTTAAAGTGGATTCCGAACCACTACAAACATTCATGGCACCGCCGGACTCGAACGCGAAACCTGTGGTACCGAGCGCCAGAGCGCTAGCCATTCAGCCATTCAGGCCCCTCCAGAATTACAAGAGAAAAAAAAAAATTCTAATGAGAAATTTGAACATGAATATTTAGTGAAAAACATAATACGAAACAGTTTTCATAAATTTTACCAAAATCTATTTCCCAGTAGATATATTTAAAAATTACTATTTAATTAATTATCTGCATCCATCAAGTGTTTTAACGATAAGAATATTGTTCATCCATATTATGCATATCACCCTATTGCCATTATCACAATCGCATAATCTAAAATTATTGATTTAGATTTTTGTGTACACCAGTATTGTCATTTACTTTGACGTTTCATCAATCATAGTTCAGAGTCTCCTATGTTTACACTTGAAAAAAATGGACATAAAACAAGCATAAATTATGCCCTTCCTATACTAAAGATTTGAATTAATTTTTGAAAATTAAAAGGAATGCTTACCATTTTTTTAATAATATCTTATAATTAAAAATAATACGAACTATTAGAGAAAAACAAAAAAATATTATTTGATATTTGTCATAATTTTTGGA
Source organism: Caerostris extrusa (assembly GCA_021605095.1). Classification (NCBI taxonomy): domain Eukaryota; kingdom Metazoa; phylum Arthropoda; class Arachnida; order Araneae; family Araneidae; genus Caerostris; species Caerostris extrusa. The sequence goes on along the minus strand of BPLR01007033.1, from coordinate 6,472 downwards.
AGCATATGTATTCATAATCGTCGAAAAGGAGTGTCTAAATTTAAAATATTATAATGCTATTTAAATTTGTAATGACGATTTAAAATCGCGATATTCTTCGTAGCAATTTTCTTCTGTTTGTTAGTCGCTTGTTCATAATAAATCACTTTATTGTATTTGAAAGCGGAACACAAGGTGCTTTCTGCATCTTATAAGGATGCACTGCGTTCTAGAATCATGGAATTATTCTTCTATATCAAAATTAAATTTCATAGTGGGGCAGAGCAAAATATGAAGAAAATTATTTTGCTGCATTTAGTGCTTTGGATAATAAAAGTACTAAAAAGAAAGAGGGATATTTGGTTGATTTATTGTAAACTGAATAATATTGGGTGGAAAGAAAGTAATTTCGATTTTCACCATTTTTTTTGTTCCAATGCAGCTGCCAAACACTTAGACAGCTTGGTCTTGGATGCCTTAAAGGCAAATATTTGCACAGACGTTACCATTTTGCATTACCCAAGGGGTGCGTGTAACTTGAAGATACGGACGCGGAGTAACAATGCCCCCGCAGCGCTCTACGATCCTATTAGGACCGGGACCTACGGTTTAAAGCGGATTCCGAATCACTACAAACATGGCTCCGCCGGGACTTGAACCCGAAACCTTATTTTTCACTATTATAGCTCAAGGTAAAAACAGAGAGTACATTCTTGGCAAACCAAAGTGTTTTAAATTCTCCTCCGGCAAAATCCAGAGTTAAAAATAAAGAAAAATATTTAATAGAAACTAATTATAATATCTATACAGCAGAAGGACGGTCTTTGAGAAAATAAACACACATCAGTTTTTTATGCCAAACAATATCGCAAAAAATAATTTGTATATAAATGTAAATTTTATTTATATTTTTTTCATAAAGTGTAACTGAATAAATGCGAAAAATATTCAGTTATTTTGTGAAAAACCTTTTTTGTTTAAATTCGATAATGTAAAAAAAAAGATACATTTTAAGGAGTTTCTGATAGAAAAGTTATGAAAATATAAAAAATTACAATTAAATATTAAATATTTACACATGCTCCAAACACTGCATTCCACGATATTTTAAAATATAAATTAAGAAAATATATATAAAAAAATATAAGAGAATAAATGAAATTAGGGTTTTCATAATTGTAATTCAGGACAAAATCACTCAGTGTAAAGGAAACCCTAAATTTTTTATTCAGATATAAATTTTTCATGTTAATACAATCCAAATTTCGAAGACTTTTTTGATCCTTTGATGAGAAACTATCCTAATATTGTCGAAAACTATAGTAAATCAGGGTTTTAAGGAGTTTGATCTGTCTCTCTAGGTCAATTTGTACACACTTTGGAGGCTAGTTAGATCGAGACCTACTATTTACCGTAGATCCCGAACCCTTAGGATACATCCATACCACCACCAGAACTCGAACCTTAAGTCTGCAGGACCAAAAGCCAGAGAGCTGGTCAATTGGCTATCAGGCCACCATGGTTTTAAGGAATTTGGCTTTAAAAAGATATTTCACAAAGCCAAGTGTAACATTTTTAATATTTTATTTCTGAAAGCAGATTTTATTATGATATTACATATTTTAAAAGCAGTTTCAAGTTGCCGATTGTATAGAATAGGAAGTGTGCAGTAATTGAGACATTTTAGAACTTTGAAACATTGTGGCAACAAAGAAGTACAAAAATGTTTTGTATAGATTGGTTGGCCGTCACCTTTTTTCATTGTAAAGAAACTTTATTTAAGGAAAGAGACTTTTCAAACATATCGCATTACAGAAAAGCGTTTGAATCTGTGAGTTGCAGGTAAATAGTTTTGATTTTGTATTGAAATCTAATTGTTATTGTGGTGATTTTAAATTCTGTGTCTGTTCAGTTGAAAATTTCGTTTCTTAACGCATGTGTAGTAACAATAAAGGTAAAAGAACTGTTTGCATCGACTATGGTCTTTGTATTTATGAAATTAATAACCATAATGAGTTACTTCAATGAAATACTTCTTAAATATACATTATCTTGTAAGTCAATATTTCCGATATTTAGATAGCGGATTATAAACAAAAGTAAATTGTAAATTGATAAATTAAAAAAAAACTACTCTAAAATCTCTGGAATTAGGATACCAATCTTTATGTTTGAAAAATCTCATACATTTCAGAAGTACTGATATAAATAAAATTGTATATTATAATTTAACATGAATATGACAATTAAAATTAGTTCTATATAAAGAAAATTATTTATGGAGGGCATGAATAAATAATCAAATAAGTAATTACAGAGCAAATTCAAACACATAAAATTGCCACAGTGTTAAGGAAAAGACAAGGTAAATATCTCCAATAGTGCGTTTTTTCAAGGATTAAGAGAAAATTCCAATAGTTCAAAGTAAAGATAGTATGAATCGACATATTTCTAAGAATTCAAAGTAGTTCTTATTTGTATACTATTGTTACATGTGATTTGATGCTCAAATATTTGTTGACTTGAAATGTTATAAACATAAGACCTGTTTAAAATAACATTTATAAATCAAATACATTCATTTAATTTTTGTTTTAAAAGAGTAATATGTAAAACAATTCAATGCTGTACGAAGACTACTTCTAGCAACAAGATATTAATATACTAATTATTATATAAAAAAGTGAAAATATCAATTTTCGTTTTGATACTTTAGCACTGCAAAATATCAAGTCGTAGTTTTAACGAAAATGTTTTTAAAGAATGTTTAGGAAGCCGTTAACCATTTTTTAATCGTTTCGTTGGAAATTTTTGAAATGATTGATCGTGTTCTAGTTTTAATCAAATCAGAATCCAATTTATTTCTTTTAATTAAAAAATGAATTTCTGAGAATAGTGTTTAAAAGAAATGAAAATTATCATTATTTAGATCCAATCGTACTTTCCAGCAGCTTATTTCTAATGTGTTATTCTGTGGTAACTCCACTGTGATATGCAGTTTACCGATGATTATTCATTTTTATTACCAGAGAAAATTTTTCTTGTGGAATTTTTCTCTTTAAATTGCTGGAATTAAGCTCTACCAAATCTCAACCATCTACCGTAGGAAAGAATTTGTTTTTAGATATTTAATAAGTGTTTTAATAGTGTAAAGCAACACTTGATATAACATTAAATTTATTGATTTTCTTTAAGGTAAATAATTTCATTTTAAGAATAGTTACATTAGTTATTTCAAATTTAGAAAATATAGATAGTTTTTAACTTTTAGAGTAATTGTGTTTTTTCAGATAGTTATATTTTAGATATGTTACTTTAATCTTGAATATTTTCCATAAAACACACAGCATTGGGAAATAAAATCAATATCGTTCATAGAGATAAAATTTGGTGAATTATTTTTGTTCATAAAACCTTAGAAATGAGGAATACTATTTTATATAACAGAAAACAAAACTAAAAAACATTCAAAAAGAGGGCGTCCAGTTTAAACGCCCACTAATGGATGCATTTTGGAAAAAAAACAATGCAAATAAATGCAATGTAAAATACAATTTTTTGTTAAAACTATATTCTAAACTTTGTTAAACGTTTCAAATTTATTTCTGTTTTTTCTACACATGGAAAGTTAAACATCATAGTAATCACTGAGTAATTTTTCTTTTGTTTTCATGTGATGTATAAAATACCAATTACAGGATGGGGAACTATTTTCTTTTTATTATATGTTAACAATATAGGAGATTAAAGTGAATGGAGAAATGGTGATATATAGGATTGTATATAAAATATATTTTCTTATAAAATAAATCACAAAATATATTTAAATTATTCTTACCTCATCACGAAAAAGTATGTTGAGAGTGTAATTTATTAATTGTATACTTTTTACGTGTTCTGAGTAATTGAAATGATTATGTTCATTCCTTTACACTTTCTTACATGCAAAAACAAAACTAAATTTTAGAATTTCAAATTGTTTAATGCCTTTCATCTAAATTATTTACCTGTAATATAGAAGGTTTAAAACATCAATCTTTGAAACCTAAAAAAAAGGACCAAAGAAGGAAAATGATCAATTTCCGCACTTAGATAGAACGTAACCCGGTTTTCAATTAAACGTCAACATACAAACTCAAAAATGACATTTATTATGCAATTAATAAAATGTAATCGACAGTTTGTGAAATGAAATAAAAATCAGATTCAAATACATTTTTTAATTTAAGAAAATAGTGTTATTTAAAAAATGGCATTTCACGTACAAGTATAATTAGAACATTTAAATCTGTATAATTTGACTTAAACATAGTGTCTGTTTGTAATATTCGATGCATTGAAGTAATAAGATTTTATGGGGTATTTCATGTAATTTCAGACTGGATATATAGTATAAATATATTGAAGTAGGGCTGAGTAAAATTATGTTTATGTAATGAATATTGATTAATTTCTTTTTACTTATTGAGAGACTTTAAATGAACTGATTCAAATAGATAATTGAAATTATTTCGTAATAAATTTAGTTAAGAAAAATAATTTTAATTAATAAATATTTAGTAAAACAGATGCGGCAATAAAAAGAAGAGTTTGTGGAAAAAGTTTCAACGGCAGAAACAGAATGAAATATTTTCAGATCCATATATTAAAACATTTAGTTACAAGTTCACTATTTAAAAACAATTTAAATACAAAACAGACGTTTGTTTTTCTTAGAGATTAACAAAAACGTTTTACAAATTTGCGAAGTATTAAGGAGAAGAGCTTTAATATTTTTGCATGTTTGTTTTAAAAGAAGTTGTTGTTTCATAAATAATTAATACATTTCATCAATGACAATGTAATTCATTAAAAATAAAAACTGGAAATGAGTAACTTTAACTTTTAAATGAATAACTACTTAATAACTTATATCAATATTGATGCGATTCTTACCATTGAATTTTTCTCTCTAGAATATAAGAAACTTGAGTCGACGAGAGCTGCAAAGAATCAATAACGAGATCCAGAATACGAGAACACACAAGAATCCCGCAGAATTCAATTTTCAACAATTTTAGCATTGTCTTTTAAATTCTTATAAAACCTTCAATCATGTCAAAATCTGGCTTCGACGCAAAACAAGAGTATTTCAAGTGTGAGACTTGTAGTAGAGGTTCCCACAAAATGGAATTTGGTTAATGTGTGCATTCACAAGGTCTTAAGCCATATGTTTGCAACGTTTGCCACAAGACATTTAAACAAAAAGGAGATTTAAAGAGGCATTCATTTACGCATTCCGGGAGTGAAAAATTATGTATGGGAAATTTGTAAAAAAGAATTTAATCAAATGTATAGTTTGTAGCGTCATTTGCTTACGCACACGAAAGAAAGGCCATTTGAATGTGAAGTATGCAACAGAAAATTTAGACATCAAAGTGGTTTACATAGGCACTATCGAACCCATACCAACGAAAAGCCTAACGAGTGCGAAGTTTGCAAGAGAACATTTTCACAGAACAGCCATTTGAACACTCATTTGCGTATTCATTCGAAGGAAAAGCCATTTGATTGTGGAATTTGCAATCGGAAATTTTCTCATAAATGCGCTTTGAAAAGCCATCTTTTGATTCATTCTAAGAAAAATCCCACCGTGAAAGAAGTTTCTGACAAATATGTCATTTAGGAAGACACATGCACGCATTCGAAATTAAAATTTTAGTATGTTAAATAAAAATCATAAATTTTATCTAAATGCAGTATTAAAATCATTGAATTTATATGTTTAATCTTAAATTTTAATGGGTGATGAGTAGTGAATGTTTTTCTTTTTGCAGTTTGCATTAACTATTTTAGTATTTTACACTAAATGATTGTTTTTATAATATTTTGTATTTTAGTCTTCTATTTTATAAGCATTTACGTGATCTTTTATTTTATAAGAAATATTTTATATGCTTTTATTAATTATATGCAATTATTTTTTGAAAAAAAATTTAAAATGTTTTCATTGTACAAGTTATTGTTATACACTGTAAGACAAAAAATTTTTGCATGATTTAAATTTTTATAGAAATAGAGCTCAATTAAACTTTTTGTTGAATAATCGAAGGATATTTCCTCTTAATTTAATACTTTGATAATGATGTTTTGTAGACAATCGTTAGAAAACGTTATATTAGTACACTATTTAAATTAAAAAAAAAAAAAAAAAAAACTTTTTGATTATTGTGCAATAAAATAATTTTTGTATTGCACATTTTTATATTAACACCTTTTATATAATTGAAATATATTAGCAATTTATAATGTAGTTGTATACATTCATGCTTAAAAAATTAATTTTATATAAATATTTGTTTTATGCTAGGAATATTACAGTTATTGACTTTATTAACTAATAAAATAATTGAATTGACGTTGTTTAATATAATGAAAAAATGACAATTGCATTTATATGTGTAATGTTTAGTTTTAATGAATGATGTGTAATAATTGTTTTTTAGTTTTGCTG